>BOPN01002410.1:42500-59690 GCA_017312705.2 Penaeus japonicus
TATGCCTATTCTTCTCTTTGTTTTCATCTTTTTGTTCTTCTTTTCCTCCTTTCTTCCGTCTTTCTCGCTTAACCTTTCTTGCCTTCTTATTGCCTCTTGTTTTCTTTCTCTCTTTCTTGTGCTTTCTCTTGTCGCTTTTTTTCTTATTATTTTTATTTGTTTATTTATTTTTGTTGTCTATATTTTCTTTTCTCCTTCATTTCTCTGTTGTGTTGTTGTTATTCTTGTTATTAATTCTTCTTTCTGCCTGCCTTGTTTACTTCGTTCTTCTTATATTCCCTTTTTTTCGTTTTCCTCCCCTTTTCTTGTGTTTTTATGTAATTTTGTTTGTCTTTTTTCTCTCTCCTTTTCTTCATTATTTTCATTTTTCTGTCTATGAATCTCTTCCCTTTCGTGTGTCTTCATGTTCGTGTTTTTTTGTTTTTTTCTTAATTTTTCATCTTTTCCTTCTTCTTCTTCTTCTTCTTCTTTTTCCTCTTCTCTCTCTCTCTCTCCCTCTCTCTCTCTCTCTCCCTCTCTCTCTCTCTCTCTCTCTCTCTCTCTCTCTCTCTCTTCTCTATCCCCCCCCCCTCTCTCTCTCTCTCTCTCTCTCTCTCTCTCTCTGTCTCTCTCTCTCTCTCTCTCTCTCTCTCTGTATATATATATATATATATATATATATATATATATATATATATATATATATATATATATATCTTTCCTTCCCTCCTCTCAGTGTATGTACGTGTTCGTTTGTTGGTGGAGGGGGGGGGGGCGTGTGTTGTGTGTGTATGTGTGGGAAGTATGTGGAAGGAAGCGTGACTAGAAGCGAGAAAAAAATCTCTCCCCATCAGAAAAAACAAATCAATAACTCCGTAATTGAATAAAGAGATAACATTAAAAAAAGACTTATTCCGTTGAGGGTAACAAGATTAAAAGGAAATACAGGCAAGAGAGAAGAAATAAGAAATATAAAGCACACATACACACACACACACACACACACACACACACACACACACGCACACACACACACACACACACACACACACACACACACACACAGACACACACACACACACACACACATACTCACTCTTTCTCTTTCTTTCTCCCTCTCTTCTCTCTTCCCCTTCATCCCAATCTTCCCTTCTCCCCCCTCCTTTCCTCTCCTCCCTCCTTCCTCTTTCCCTCTCCTCTTTTCTCCCTCTCGATATTCCTCTCTCCCCGTCTCCCCCTACTCTTCCCTCGCTATTTTCCTCTCTCACTCTCCTCCTTCCTCCGTCCCTCCCTCCCTCCCTCTCAACCCCTTTCCTCCCTCCCTCCCTCTCAACTCCGTCCGTCCCTCCCTCTCCTCCCTCCCTCCTCTCCCTCCCTCCCTCCCTCCCTCTCAACCCCGACCCTCCCTACCTCTCTCCCTTCCTCCCTCTCAACCCCATCACTCCCTCCCTCCCTTCCTCCCTCTCAACCCCGTCCCTCCCTCCGTCCCTCCCTCCCTCCCAAGGCTCGACAGCTCACCACAGATTCACCGCCGTTACATTTGCATAGCATTGAGGAAATTACTATGATATTAAGGGTCCTTTTAGCTCCTCATTTTTTGTTTCATTTGCATATCTATTTGTTTATCTATCGATCTGTCTGTGATTTTCGTGGAGATTCAATGCGCATGTCTTTCATAAGAGCGATGTGGGCGTCGGTATTTCGGTGTTTAAGTATCCGTGGGCGTTTGTGTTCGTGTTTGTGTGTTTGTTTGCGTGTTTGTTTGCCTCTGTGTGTAAATGATAGTGTAACCTGGTGTGTATGTGTGTGTGTTCATTTTTGTCAGTTCATGGATTTATCTGTGTTCATCTTTGTATGTATGTGTATGTTAGGGTGCTCGTGTTCTTATTCGTGTATCTGTGTTTAAGCTTACGTGAATATAAAACACGTACACAAACACACACACACATACACACACACCCACACACACACACCTGACTAATATAGGCTATTTGTATTTCTCTTTTATTTTCTTCGTATTTCATAATTTCCTCTCTTCTTTTTACACATTTTACGTATTTCTTATTTCCCCTTCATATCATTTTGTATTTTTCCCTTTTCATTTTCTTTGTATTCGTCCACATTCTTCTTCTTCTTCTTTTTTATATTAGTTTATGTCTTGCCTCCATCATCTTTAACCTTCTTTATTCTTAATTATTTTGGAAATTATCCTTTTTTTTACCTCGTCGAATCTTCGGAAGGGGAGACAAGGAAAAGCTAATGATAATTTCACTTCTAATTTGGCTGCTCCTTTTCGGTGTCGAAACGTCTGCTTTAAGGTCGTTATTTTCGTGTTTGTTGTCGTCGTTGTTGCTGGTGGCGTTCCTCTCAAGCATTGCCTATTTTGTTTTTGGATTTGGCCTTTTATTCTCTCTCTCTCTCCTTCTTTCTCTGTCTCTTTCTTTCTCCCTCTCTTTCTTCTTCTCTCTCTCTCTCTCTCTCTCTCCTTTCTCTGTCTGTCTCTCTCCTTCTTTCTTTGTCTCTTTCTTTTTTTCTCTCTCTCTCTTCTTCTTTCTCTGTCTCTCTCTTTCTTTCTCTCTCTCTCTCCTTCTTTCTCTGTCTCAAGTTTTTCTTTCTCTGTCTCTCCTTCTTTCTCTGTCTCTCTTTTTTTTCTCTCTCTCTCCTTCTTTCTCTATCTCTCTCTTTCTTTCTCTCTATCTCTCTCTCGCTTTCTTTATTTTTCTTTCTCTCGCTCGTTCTCTCTCTATATTTCTCTTTCTCTTTCTCTCTCTACTTCCACCCTCTTTCTTCCGTGAGTGTACTCGTGTGTTTATGTATGATTCTGAATAATAATGTGTAAGTGATTGTGTGTGCATATGTATACGTGTGCGTTATTATACATAAGCGTGCTTGTGTGCATATATGTATGTATGTATGCGCACCTGCATTTATTTGCTTGCAACTGATTATCCCGAAGAACGATTAAATGCATAATAATCTAAAGTCATTATCCACTGCCATTAATACTACTCTGTAATTATGGCTTTCTTTCTCATCCATTTGCAATACTGATGAGAGGAACTGCTTCCTTAGACACGAGGGAGGAGCGAAGCATTAGTCTTGGATTTGCGGTTCGTGATGTACTTCCTAGGTCAGTGTGGGATCCATTTTTATTCATGTGTATGAGGCTTGAATAATCTTGTTTTTGATATTTGTTTTTCTTGTTTTCTCTCTCTCTCTTTCTTTCTCTCTGTATATGCATGGGTTTTTGTTTGTGTATGTATATGTGTGTGTGTGTGTGTGTGTGTGTATATATATATATATATATATATATATATATATATATATATATATATATATATATATATATATATATATATATATATTCACACACACGTAAGTGTATTGTCCACCATATTTCTTCTATAAAAGTATCATCCGACCTCCCCACATTCTCTTTGATGCAGCGCCAATCATCGGTGTTTTCCTTTCACCTCCCTCTTTCCATAGATTCCTCTCTCTCCCCTCTCCTTCTCCCTCTCCCCATCCTCCCCTTTTTCCCCTCCCCCAACCTCCCCTTCTCCCCGTCCTCCCCCTCCCCCCGCGGTTTACCCTTTCTAGCCTCCGGTCACATAAAAAAAAATCATTGTTAATTATAATCAAATATCAGTAATCAAAACAGCTTTTGGGATCGCTCACGTGTAAAGAAAATATTCACTCTCTCTCTCTTTTTGCGAACAAAAAGCAAAAACAAAAACAACAAAAAAACACATATGTTTCAATGTCCTTTGTGTTACTTATTCGCCTGTATTTGTTTCGTGATATTTCAAGGAATCTGTTTGATTGATAAGTGCTCTTGGTGTATGCTTTGTATGTACCTGTTTTATTTTTTTATTTTTTTATTTATTTTTTTTTTTTATCTCTCTCTCTTTCTTTCTCTTTCTCTTTATGCTGGTCTTTATTTTACAGGACCCTTTTGGGTGGGTGTGTTTAGTGTTCATGTGTATATATTCCCACGTACATACAAATGAGTACACAAAACCATCTTTATATAAAAAAAGAACAGTAATAATGATAAAAAATACACAAATAAACAGAAAACATAATCAAAAAAATAAACAAATAAAAATGATACTCCTTCCATAACAACAGACAACGCCCCCCTCCAGCCAAAAAAAAAAAAAAAGACAAAAAAATACTTAGAGAGAGAAAAAGACAAACAAATAAAACTCAAATGTGTCCAATACATAAATGGAGTCACAAAAAAATAAAAAATAAACATTAAAAACTAGCCACTTCTATAAGCAGACCTTTCGACCTCAAGAAACTGGCTTTGGATAGCGGTATTCACTTGTTCTTTGTGTATATGTTTTATCAGTCGATTTCTTGTCTCTCTTTCTCTGCCTTTAAATATTTTTGTTTCTTTTTCTTCGTTCAATCTTATTTTTGTTTATTTATTCGTTTCTCTTTCCTCGGTCTCTCTATCTGATATTCTTGCAATTGATCGTTCTCGTTATCTCTGCCTCTTTATATTACTCTATCCTTCCCTTCCACGTTCTTTGTTTTGTTTTATTTTCATCCTATTCCATTCCGTCCATCCCTCTTTCCATTTCGCTCATCTCTTATGTCAATCCCTTTCGCCTTTCTGCCTCTCCACGAGTTCGACTATTTCCTCTCTTCCATCCCTCCTTTCTCTCTCCCGACTTTCTCTCTCCCTCCCATACCCTCTCTCACTCTCTGTCTATCTATCGCTGCTCGCCCCAATTCTCTCTCTTTCTTCAATCATTCCTCTCTTATTCTCTTTTTCTTTCCCCTCCTTCTCTCTTCCCCTTCCTCCTTTTTCAACCTTCAGTATCTCTCTCGCTTTCTCACTCTTTCCCCCTCCTTCTTTCTTCAATCTTCAATCTCACTCTTTCTTTATTTCTCTCTCTCCCTCCCGCTTTCTTCAGCCTTCGATTTATCTCCGCCCCCCCCCCCCTTTCTACTCCCCCCTCATGCTTCAACCTTCAATATCTCTCCTTTTCTTTCCCCCTCTTTATTTCTTCAACCTTCAATCTCTCTCCTTCTCCTTCCCCCTTTCTATTTCTTCAACCTTCAATCTCTCTCTCTTCCCCCCTCCCTCCTTCTTCACCCTTCAATCTCTCTCCTTCTCTCTTTCTCTTCCCCCTTCCCTCTTTCTTCACCCTTCAATCTCCCTCCTTCTCTCTCCCTCCCCCCCCCTCCTTCGTCAACCTTCAATCTCTCTCCTTCTCTCCCTCTCTCCCCCCCCTCCCTCCTTCTTTAACCGCCAATCTCTCTCTCCCTCTCCCTCTCTTCCCTCCTCCCTCTTTCTTCAACCTCCAATCTCTCTCTCCCTCTCCCTCTCTTCCCCCCTCCCTCTTTCTTCAACCTCCAATCTCTCTCTCCCTCTCCCTCTCTCCCTCCTCCCTCTTTCTTTAACCTCCAATCTCTCTCTCCCTCTCCCTCTCTTCCCTCCTCCCTTTTTCTTCAACCTCCAATCTCTCTCTCTCTCTCCCTCTCTTCCCCCCCTCCCTCCTTCTCTCTTTCTCTTTCCAGCTCTCCTTCTTCAACCCTTAATCTCCCTCCTTCTCTCTCTTTCTTCCCCCCCTCCCTCTTTCTTCAACCTTCAATCTCTCTCCTTCTCTCTCTCTCTCCCCCTCCCTCTTTCTTCACCCTTCAATCTCTCTCTCCTTCTCTCTCTCTCTCTTCCCCCTTCCCTCTTTCTTCACACACCAATCTCCCTCCTCTCTCTCTCTCTCCCTCTCTCCCCCTCCCTCTTTCTTTTCACCCTTCAATCTCCGTCCCTTCTCTCTCCCTCTCTCCCCCCCTCCCTCTTTCTTCAACCTTCAATCTCTCTCCTTTTCTCTCTCTCTTTCCCCTTCCCTCTTTCTTCACCCTTCAATCTCTCTCCCTCTCTCTTTCTCTTCCCCCTTCCCCCTTTCTTCACCCTTCAATCTCCCTCCCTCTCTCTCCCTCTCTCTCCCCCTCCCTCTTTCTTCAACCTCCAATATCCCTCTCCTCTCTCTCTCCCTCTCTTCCCCTTCCTCTTTCTTCAAGCCTCCAATCTCTCTCTCCCATTCCCTCCCTTTTTCTTCAACCTCCAATCTCTCTCTCCCTCTCCCTCTCTCTCTCCAACCTCCTCTCTCTCTCTCTCTCCCTCTCCCTCTCCCCCCCTCTCCCTCTCTCTCTCTCTCTCTCTCTCTCTCTCTCTCTCTCTCTCTCTCTCTCTCTCTCTCTCTCTCTCTCTCTCTCTCTCTCTCTCTCTCTCTCTCTCTCTCTCTCTCTCTCCCTCTCCCTCTCTCTCCCTCTCCCTCTCCCTCTCTCTCTCCCTCTCCCTCTCTCTCTCTCTCTCTCTCTCTCTCTCCCTCCCTCCCTCTCCCTCTCCCTCTCCCTCTCCCTCTCCCTCTCCCTCTCTCTCTCTCCCTCTCCCTCTCCCTCTCCCTCTCCCTCTCCCTCTCCCTCTCCCTCTCCCTCTCCCTCTCTCCCTCCCTCCCCCTCTCCCTCTCCCTCTCCCTCTCCCTCTCTCTCTCCCTCTCCCTCTCCCTCTCCCTCTCCCTCTCTCTCTCCATCTCTCTCTCCCTCTCCCTCTTTCTTTAACCTCCAATCTCTCTCTCCCTCTCCCTCCCTTTTTCTTCAACCTCTAATCTCTCTCTCCCTGTCCTCCCCCTTCCCTCTTTCTTCAACCTCCAATCTCCCTCTCCCTCTCCCTCTCCCTCTCCCTCTCCCTCTCCGGCTGCAGGACCAGTTCCGTTGAAACCCGTTCCCTGATCGGATGCTGATTGAGAGCTTGTCTTGTAAGCATGCACAGAGCATCGTGTACTCTGTATTTTGCTTTGGAATTCCTCTCTATTTATGTTCGTGAATGTTCTACAGTTTCTTTGGTTCATACTTCTCTTTTATTTGTTGTTGTTACCATTATCATCCTTTCTTGTTTGTTTTTTTGTCTTGTATTATTATTTGCTTATTGTTTCTCGCTTTATTTTTCTTCTTTAGGTTATTATTGTCACAGTTCTCTGGGCGATTTCTATAATCATTATCATTATTACTATCATTATTATTATAATTATCATTATTATTATTAATATCATCACTGTCACTGTCATCATCTTTAAAATAATTTCTTTTATTATCTTTTTTTTTTCTTTAGTGCTAATCATTATCATTGTCAATATCATGATTATCATAATTATCATTATTATCATTGTAATCAACAACCTCATCACTAACATTATTACCAATATCATTATCATTCCTATCACCCTCACCATCACTATAACCATTGTCTTGTATCATCAATATCACTTATCATGACGATAATGATCATCATTGCTATCACAAACAATGAAGAATAAGTTATTCATTGTGACAAGTGGAGAGAAGTTATAGATAGGTTAACGAATGAATGATTTGATTAATTATTGAATGCAAGAATGAACAATTTCTCATTGCAAGATATGCAACTGACATGTCGATACTGCATCTTTATAAGGATTAATGTCATTCTGATGAAGGTGTGACATCGACGCGTCTGTTGCAAATGTCGATCTCATTTAAACCCCTTTTTTATTTACAGATGAAGAAGTTGTTAAAAAAAGGGAGAGAGCAAGAGGAAGAAGATGGTAAGGAGAAGCAGAAAAGGAAGAAAACGAATGATAAAGAAAAGAAAAGGAGAAAGAAATAACAGAATGATGATATAGATAGAACAAAAGAAAATGGAAGAAATACAAAGCATTAAATAGAAAAAAAGAAGAAAAAAGCGTAAAAAAGAATAGAGAAAAGGAGAAACACGGCCATGTTTTTTCCTCATCTCCATATCTGAACAGCCCCTCCTCTCCCCTCTCCCCCTCCCCCATCCACCCAGTCAATAACCTCTAACAGCGAAGAAAAAACATGGTAACAAGACACTTAACATAGCCCGTCACATCTCCTTGCCACACCTCCTCTGTCACGCTCTTGTCATGCCCTACACACGCGTCACACCTCTGTCACGTGGTAATAACATGTCAGCTGTCATGTCAAGTCATATTGTGAGATAGATCACTTCGCTAATCAAGGTTAAATCTACACCAGTCTCCACGTCGCGGAGATAAGTTACTGTGTGCTATTAAGTCGTTCCTTCAAAGGCGCTATCTAAATCAGTTTTGAATAACGTTATCGAATTTCGCTGCTTCGTCAATATACATTGGGGCAGCGGGAGGAGGAGGGAGGGGGAGGAGGGGGGAGGGATATTGCAGAGACATTGATTGATTTCTGTCGGGGAAGCCGATGGGGTCTCTCTTTCTCTATCCATCGCTATCTCTCTATCTCTCGTTGCATTCCTCTTTGTATGTTTTTGTCTCTGTCTTCTTTACTTATTGGTTATTTTTTTTCATTTTTCTTTTTTTTAGAAATCTAACTGAATCTATCTTTATTGTCGTCCTGTTGTCACTAATATCGTTGTTGCAATGTCTTTGTCATCTACATCGTCAGTTGTAACCAAGGAACAACAACAACAACAAATAAAATAAAATTAAACACACAAACACACATAATTAAATGTTATGCCTTCAAAAGTGGCACTCTGATATAGATAGGCTAATATAGCAAACAATTTATCTCCTTAAAGAAAAGAAAGAAAACAAAAAAAGGAAATCAGTGTCCGAGTGTCTCTTTTCTTCTATAAAATAGACAATTAATCACCTACTTTGTCCGCTTAGCCAATGGGCGACAAGTTTTTGTTTATGATAACCAATTAGAATACAGTTCTCATAGCATGCTATCTAGGATACCTATGACTCAGCGATGTGTTGTCATTTATAGGCGACAGCTATTTTGAGATTGTAACGAGTTGCATCCAAATATTACTTAGTTGATAAGAAACTAGATATCACTTTTCATAACCAATCGGTAGAGAATTCTTATAATATTGGTTCATGTAATCAATCACAGTTTAGCATAATCTCCATTAACCAACCAAAATTTTGTTATTCCTCACGAACTAGCCCAATCACACGACATTTCTCAAAAGGGGACTAATTATAAGAAAAAGAAGATAGAAATTATAATAATAATAACTATAATAGTAACACTTACCTAGTCCGAGGAGGATGAAGAAAACGGCGCAGAATTTCGAAATCTGGTTCATTTTAACGGTCATTTTTGCGATCGCTTTGTGGATATGAAAGTTGTTGTATTTTTCTATTCTCTTGCTTTCTCTCTTTTTGAGGGTGAGGTTGAAGGTGTTAAAGGGTGTTTAAGGGTGTCTTATTTAAGGGATAGAAGGTCATTGTAATGGGGGTGGGGAATAGGGAGAGGGGGGAGGGGTAAGCGGTGAAAGATTTTTCTTTTTTTTCACTTTTTTCCCCTTTTTTCTTGGGTTTTATTGTTATTTTTGTTATTATCGATGAATTTGCTTTTGATGTTCTGCTCACTTTATGTTGGAATACTTATTCTCACCTTCACCTTCTTGTATATTCAGTCAGATAGTTCTTTTGTGTTCTTGTGTTCTTCTTAACCTCTTTATTTCCTCCTTTTCTTCACTCACACTCTTCTATCGAGAGAGAGAGAAAAAACAAGTTATTGACGATTAAATCCACTTCTTATATTTATCATTCCTTACTTGGCAAGGTCGTCCAGTAGTTTTTTCTTTTTTAACAAACAAGGTTAACCAAGGTCGTTATATTTACTTCTTTGTTATTTATTTTTCTTGTTTTGTTTCTTTGTTTTCAATCCTTTTTTTGTTTTTGTTTATGCTCCTGAATTATTTTTCTAGTTTTTTTTTATATTGTTTTTTGTTATTGTCTGTTAATTTGTTATTAATTAATTTTTCGTTTTCTTTTCTCTCTTGTTACCTCCCGTATGCGTTTTCTTTATTACAATTTATTATTCCAGAATTCTACGTTCCATTTCTTTTTTATTATTTTCTTTTTTATATATTATTCATCGTTCGTGACTTCTTTGCTCCTTATTTTATCAAATATCTGCCTTCTTTTTTTCAAAACTATTTACTGCCTCGTCGTGTTTCTCAGCTGCTCTTGGTCTGAAAAGAGAAAAAGAAAAATTATTGTCAGGATAATCATCACTGAAAAAAGAAAGGAAGAAGAGCGGAGGAGAGAGAGAGAGAGAGAGAGAGAGAGAGAGAGAGAGAGAGAGAGAGAGAGAGAGAGAGAGAGAGAGAGAGAGAGAGAGAGAGAGAGAGAGAGAGAGAGAGAGAGAGAGAGAGAGAGAGAGAGAGAGAGAGAGAGAGAAAGAGAGAGAGAAAGAGAGAAAGAGAGAGAGAAAGAGAGAAAGAGAGAAAGAGAGAGAGAAAGAGAGAAAGAAAGAAAGAGAGAGAGAAAGAGAGACAGAGAGAGACAGAGATTATGATTATGAGAGAGAGAGAGAGAGAGAGAGAGAGAGAGAGAGAGAGAGAGAGAGCAATATTTCCCATCCGCCACCAAACTATGATATCATGCCTCTCTCTCTCCACATCCCCCACCAAAAAGAAAAAAAATGAATCCGTTCATAAGATAAACATCCTCAGCTGACATCCTTAATAAACAATAATGAAAGGACTCAAAAATAATGAGGATGGCGAGGATAATGCTCGATGAAACCCGAGGATGCTCGCAAGCCCGCGCTACCAAGCTATTCTTTTCCCGCCAAAATGAAGGAATCGTGTCGGACATGTATAAATCATTATGATAGGGATGGCCAGTATAAAAGAGTAAGAAAAAATGAGAAAGAGGGAGAGAGAGAAAGAAGAAAAAGAAAAAAGAAGAAGAAAAAAAGATGATATATGATGCGCTACAGACGAATCGTACAATGAAAATGACGACAATAGCTCTCAGCCGGAGACTTCCATTAGGAAAGGAATCATTATATACATGGACGCTGTCAATGTCGTATTTGGATATCTGGAAATAATTATGAAGTGAAATGTAGATCACTTATTTTTCTTTTTACACCAGTATCTGCATCGGAATATTATTCATTACAAGGTAATAATCAGTTTCATTTTTATTCACAGAGATGCTTGCAATTACAAGCTCCTGTATATTTTTTGTTCGGTCGATTTTTTCTTTTTTTCTTTAACAATATGAATGATTCTTGTTTTTTAATTTATGGTTTGCTTCTATTTATTTCATTTATCTTTTTAAGAGAGAGAGAGAGAGAGAGAGAGAGAGAGAGAGAGAGAGAGAGAGAGAGAGAGAGAGAGAGAGAGAGAGAGAGAGAGAGAGAGAGAGAGAGAGAGAGAGAGAGAGAGAGAGAGAGAGAGAGAGGGAGAGAGAGAGAGAGAGAGAGGAAGGAGGGGAGAGAAAGAGAGACAGACAGACATACAGACAGAGAGCAGGAGAGAGAGAGAGAGAGAGAGAGAGAGAGGAAGGAGGGGAGAGAAAGACAGACAGACAGACATAGAGCAAGAGAGAGAGAAAAAAAAAGGAAGAGTGAAAGAGAAAGAGAGAGCCGGATTGACAAAGAGAGAGGCAGAGAGGGAAGGAGGGAGGGGTGGGGGCGCTGATACCCGACCGAGAGTCAACAAAACACCAAAGGTAATAATTGCAAATCAACAGACGTGGCAGCGTAATCCTTGGGAGTTCCGAGCTGATCATGTTTCTAGTTTTCCGACTCTCTGCTCTTTATCTCCTCACTCTTCTCCCTTCCTCTTCGTTCGTCTCCTCTTTCTTCTTTCCTTCTCATTCCCCTCTCATTCCTTCCTTCCCTTCTTGTTCTTCACTTCTCTCTTCTTCCTCCTCTTTCTTTTTCGCTTTTCTCTTCTTCTTACTTCTTCTTCCTCTTTCTTTTCTTCTCTTCTCGCTTATCTCTTCCTTCCTTCTCATTTCCCTCTCATTCCTTCCTTCCCTCCTTGCTCTTCACTCCTCTCTTCTTCCTCCTATTTCTTTTTCGCTTATCTTCTAATTCCTTCTTCTTCCTCTTTCTTTTCTTCTCTTCTCGATTATCATTTTTTTCACCTCTCTCTGCTTTTCTCTTCTCCCTTCTTCCTCCTCCTCATCTCTATTCTCTTCTAATTCTTTCTTCCCCTTCCCTTTCCTCTCGTCTCTATTCTCCCAGTCTCTTCTTCCTGTTCCTCCTTATCTCCCCTCTTCTCTATTCCTCCCTCATATGTTCACTCTTCTCTTCTTTCTTTCCTTCCTTCCTCTTCCTCCCTCATTTCTTCTTTCTTCTCCTCTTCTTCTCTGTTCTCTTCTCTCTTCTCCTTCCCATCTCCTCCCCCTTCCTCCTCATTCCTTCTTCTCTCTCTTCTCCCTCCTTTTCCTCTTCATTCCTCTACCTTCCCCTCCCTCCCTCCTGCTCCTTATTTTTTCTCTTCTCTCTTCTTCCTACTTCTTCTTTTTCTTCTCTCCTCCCCCCTTCCATTTTATGCCTGCCTCTTCCTTCTCCCCATTTTTCCATCCTCTTTCTGCCCCCTCATTCTATCTCTCTTCCTTCTCTCCTTCTCCCCATTTTTCCATCCTATTTCTGCCCCCTCATTCTATCCCTCTTCCTTCTCTCCTTCTCCCCTCTCTTCCCTCCCTCTTCCGCCTCCTTTCTAATCCCATCCTTTCCTCCCCTAACTTTACTCCCTCTTCTAACCTCCTCCCTTCCTTTCCACCCTCTTCCTCCCGTTTGTCCCTATCCCCTCCTCTCCCCTTCCTCTTTGTTGACACAGTTACCGTAATGATCTCATCTACCTGTTGACAGTCTCCGGTAAACCGAATTACCAAGAAAGTTTATCTGAAATAAAAGAAAGAGAGATAGATAGATAGATAGAGAGAGAGTGAGTGAGAGAGAGAAAGAAAGAGAGAGAGAGAGAGAGAGAGAGAGAGAGAGAGAGAGAGAGAGAGAGAGAGAGAGAGAGAGAGAGAGAGAGAGAGAGAAGAGAGAGAGGAGAGAGAGAGAGAGAGAGAGAGAGAGAGAGAGAGAGAGAGAGAGAGAGAGAGAGAGAGAGAGAGAGAGAGATATATATCTGTGTGCGTATTGTATATAAAGAGATAGATAGATAAATAGATAGATAGATAGATAGATAGATAGAGAGAGAGAGAGAGAGAGAGAGAGAGAGAGAGAGAGAGAGAGAGAGAGAGAGAGAGAGAGAGAGAGAGAGAGAGAGAGAGAGAGAGAGAGAGAAATAGTTACACAGACAGACAGATAAATAGATAGATAGGCAGATATAGAAAAGCAACAAATAGATGGACAAACAGATCAATGCAAAGATAAGTAGATAAAGAGAAAGCAACAACTTTCCTACTGCATGATCTCTCGCTCCTCAAAGATATGATTCGAGTATCTGCTTCTTCCCATTCTATATCCATTGCTCTTTCCCTCTCATGCATTGCCAGTTGGACTATAATATTTTATACAGAGAATTACAGAACAACGAAGATGTAAAATGACCGATCATATGTTCTTTCCACTGGAAGGAATTGTCATGCTAGCTGAGTTGTGAAACGTGGTGGAAATATCCTTAGAGTTTATTGGATTTCCCGTTGATTGGTGATTGTTTATGTGATCATTATTATCCTGATAATGCTTTCAGTAATTGTAGTTGCTCTGCTATCGGTTATTCAGTTGCTATCATCAACATAATTATCTATGTGTGTTCATCTTTATCCTTGGGGGCTCTCTGTCTATGGTATGTTTGTCTGTGTACGTTTCTGTGTGTTTGCGTGTGTGTACATGTGTATACCTGTATTGTATGGATACCTGTGTTTCCATGTAGGTGTGAGTGAATGTATGTATAAAATGCGTGTTTAAGCGTGTTTGTAAATGTATAAGTAAGTTGCCACATACTTACGTACGTGTTCAGGTATTTGTTCGGTGTATATATGCTCGTATACATGTACGTATGCACGTGTGCGTGTCTGCATATCAGCGAATAATCAGACTGACAGCTTAATTCACTCCCTTCTCCATCAACTATTCAATCCGTTACTAATGAATACAACACTCATTTTAATCAGTCTATAAATATATGTTCATTTCGTTCGCTGTTGGGAAGAGGGAGGGGGGATGCGGGGAGGGGCAGGGGGAGGGAGGGGCAAGGGAGTCTATGCGAAGACGGAGGTTGGGAGTGGAGGGGGGTGTGGGGGGTCGGCGAGAAGCCATAGGGAAGGGGGGAGGGGGGGGATGGTAAGGGGTGGTGTAGGGGTAAGGGAGGACGAGGAGGCTAAGGGTGGGGGTCGGAGAGTCCATGGAGTCGAGGGGGGGGGGGGGGGGGGGGTGCATACACCTAGTAAGAGAAGCAGGAGTTTAGAAGTTAGAGTCGATTATCCTCGCATTCATAATAGCCAAATCGGCCGTATGTCTGTTTATTAGAACGGGTTTGGTTGTTTTCATATTTAAGAATGATTTGTTTCTTTGCAATCTTCGAAATTACCAGTACAATTCCGATTGTTATTACTATTGCAATTGTTATCTTACTTGCTGTTATATTTGCTCATGTTTCCTTCATATTTTTATCCCTATGGACACTATTAACATTATTGTCACCATGATGATAGTGAGACCAGTAAGTTTATTATCAAAAATAGTCATAAGAATAATCACTAGAAAAATTATTACCATAAAGGAAAATAATGATGATGATAAACATAGTAATTGTAATAATAATCACAATATGGAGAATGGAAAGACTAATAATGATAGCTATAATAACGATGATAATGATAATGGCAATAACGATATTCATTGTAATTTAATCATGATTACAATAATAACAACACCTACATTAATAATAATAATAATAATAATAATAATGATAATAATGATTGTAATAATAACAATAACGATAATGACAATAGTGATAATATTGATAAATGATAATGATTATGATAATAACAACAATAATGGTTAATGATAGTAGTCGCGATAGCAGCGATGGTAATAGCAGTAGCAGTTGTATCATTATCATCATTATTATTACTATCATTATTCTTAGTAGTACCAATAGTAGAATATGATAATGATGATGATAATAAAAATGATAATGATGATAACGGTAAAGATAATAATTATAATGATAATAACATTTATAGTAAT
The DNA here is from genome assembly GCA_017312705.2 of Penaeus japonicus. Taxonomy (NCBI): domain Eukaryota; kingdom Metazoa; phylum Arthropoda; class Malacostraca; order Decapoda; family Penaeidae; genus Penaeus; species Penaeus japonicus. The sequence continues at coordinate 57,453 of BOPN01002410.1, forward strand.
GATAATAACAATTATAAGGATGAAATAAGTAACAATAATAATAAAAAAACAATAATAACAATCTTAAAAAAAAATCACAACATAAAAAAGAAAGATGTAAATCTCATCAAAACCAAAATATAAACAAAGTATTTACAGAGAGAGAGAGAGAGAGAGAGAGAGAGAGAGAGAGAGAGAGAGAGAGAGAGAGAGAGAGAGAGAGAGAGAGAGAGAGAGAGACAAGGAAATGAAGTGACGCAGAAACAAGTTGCGAAAAGGGACGGAGAGAAATGGAGGGAAACATTAAGACATGGGGAAGCGGAACAGAGTTTAGGCTCGTGGCTTCTGTCCGTCAGTCACGTGTCACATCTAGTTGGTACAGCGTCTGCAAGTAGGACAAAAGAAATGTTCTGTTCAAGTACGGAAGTGTTTTGTTTTGTGTTTTTATTTCTCGCTCTCCCTTTGTCCCGGGTGGAGGGAAATAAAAGCTCTAAGGATTTTTTTTTTTTTTTTTTTTTTTTTTTTTTTTTTTTTTTTTTAAGCCTGCCTCCCCCATAAAGTTGTTTATGTTAGTATGTTTTCTCATTTACATAGAGTTGGGGTTGAAATTGGGGGTGGGGGTGGGGGGGGGGTGCTCGTTCTATGTTATCGTGAAAGCAGGAAAGCCTGTTGGTCTAAATTTGTTTTTGTTATCATCGTTTGCTTTGAATGTCCATGCCAGTCTTCATAAGAATAAAGTTTCTTGAAAGTTATAATTGGCGTGATGGAAAGTGGAATAAAATGTCTTTGCTTTTGACCTAACAGGCAGACCCACTCACTCAGAAAGAAAAATTAAGAAATATAAAGTATTCACAAATAAATACACACACACACTCTCTCTCTCTCAAAAACAAACACATAAACACACACGCACACACACACACACACACAAATACAAACACACACACACACTCACACTCACTCACAAACACACATACACACACACACACACACAAACACACACACACACACACTCGCTCACAAACACAAACACACAAACACACACACACAAACACAAACACAAACACAAACACAAACACATAAACACACACACACACACACACAAACAAACAAACAAACAAGCAAAGGCAGGCACGTGGGCCTCCTCGGATACGGCGTCGCCGCGACTGATACAAGAGGCTCCGACCAAGATAAGGATATGGACACGCCCCGAAACACACATTAGAGACACTTTGACACCCTCGCCTGAAACAACATGCACGCCCATACATATGTAGAAGTAGACATATCCATGTTCGAACACAGAATTGCAAACGCTCACATGCACAGCTACATGCATAAACATGTACGCATGCACATTTGCAGACTTATGTATATGTACTCAAAACCCACTGAGCAGTTATGCACACATACTCATGCATAAAGAAATTTCCTCATCAAAGTGAAGGCTGACACAAACCTACACACACGTTCTTTCTTACTTTCTCTCTCACTCACTCACTCACTCTCTCTCTCTCTCCCGCTCTCTCTTTCTCTACCTTTCTCCGTCTTTCTCTCTTCTTCATTCCCTCTCTACCTCCCCTCGCTCTTTTTACCGAAAAAAGGAAAGAGAAAGGAAAAGAACAAGAAGAAGAGGAAAAAACACAAATGGCAGAAGAACCACCCGCCCATCCCACCTATCCCCGCCCATGCCACCCATCCCCGCCCATGCCACCCATCCCCGCCCATGCCGGCCTTCCCCTTCGATCCGCACCCATCCCAATCTATCCCCACCTATCCCCGCCCATCCCCTACCATCCCGACCCATCCCGACCCATCCCCACCTATCCTTGCCCATCCCCTACCATCCCGACCCATCCCCGCCTATCCTCAACGATCCCCGCCCATCCTCACTCATCCCCGCCCATCCCCGCCCATCCCGGCCCATCCCGTCTGCAGTCCTTTCATCGCCATAAGCTAATAGGCGGCCGCGATGCCTACTTCCTCACCTTACAGAAGTGTGCCATTATCTTTATGGGAAAATTAACGGCCACTTAAGTTGGCGCCGGAGAACCTTAGGGCTAATAGCTGGCTCCTTATCTGGGCTTTTTTTCGTCTTTTTCTTTTTTTTCTTCTCTCCTTTTTTTGGGGGTGATGGGTTATTTGAGTGAATGGAGAGTGAATTGAGTTTTAAAGGATTTGATTTGATCTTTGTGCTCTTTTGTATTGTCTTTGTGTATGCTTATTTATTGCTCATCTGTCTATGGATATATACATATA
>BOPN01002410.1:63350-65850 GCA_017312705.2 Penaeus japonicus
GGGGGGGGGGGGGGGGGGGGGGGGGGGGGGGGGGGGGGGGGGGTAAAAGAGAAAAAGGGAGGAGCAGGAACTACACACACACACACACACACACACACACACACACACACACACACACACACACACACACACACACACACACACACACACACACAGGAACGAAAGATCAAGATAGAAACCACAAGACATACAAGCATCTCACAACACCTCCATTAGATCCCACTAAGACAAAAGATTCGAAGATAAGAGACAAGAATCTCTAGATCTTTTGGAAGCTGAAGGTGTTGATAGAACACGGACGAAAATAGAGAAGTAACATCTTAAAGCAATTTTTCTTTTTCCTTTTTTTTCAAAGCTAATTTCTCAGGTGAAGTCCAAGCATTCCTGGCGAGGGTTTTCTTTCCTTCGGTGATCGTTCTTGGTCATGGGGACGAAGAGGAGGAGGAAGAGGAGGAAGAAGAGGTGGAGGAAGAGGAGGAAGAAGAGGTGGAGGAAGAGGTGGAGGAAGAGGAGGAGGAAGAAGTGGAAAGAAGAAGAAGAGGAGGAGGAGGAGGAAGAAGAAGAAGAGGAAGAGGAAGAAGTGGGAAGAAGAAGAAGAAGAGAAGGGGGGGGGGGTAGAAGAATAAGAAGAGTAAGAAGAAAAGGAAAAGAAGTAAAAGCAGACGAAGATAGGGACTTATGAGAAATGGAAGAAAATGAAGAGGAAAAAGAGGAGGAAGAAGAAGAAGAATAGGGAAAAGAAAGAAGAAAAGAAAAAGAAGATATTTTCTATTTTTTATTATTTCATTTTGTTTACTTCATTGTCTCTTCTGGTACTCTGCCTGTCTTTGCGTATGTCTATTTCTCCCAGTTTGCTTTTCTTTTGCCTTTCCTTCTCTACTCCCCTTCTCCCTTCTCTTTCCTTCCTCTTCTTTTCCTCTTTTCTTTCCTCTTATGGCACTCCCTCCTCCCATCTCATCCCTCCATCCCTCTTTCTCCTCCCATCCCCTCACTTCACTAAAATACAGAAGAAAATAAAATAAAGAAAATAAAGAAGAAAAACTACTCTTTCCTTCCTCTTCTTTTCCTCATTCCTTCCTCTCCTCCCTCCCCTTGTCCTACACCAGCCCCTCTCACCCCTCTCCCTCCATCCCATTAAACCCCCTTCCTCCCTCAATCCCCACCCTCCTTCCCTTCATCCTCTCCCCCCCCCCCCCCCCCCCCAAAAAAAAAGAGAGGGGAAAAATCGGCTCGTCCAGCAAGAGTCTTGATGCCTCCATATTAAGCAAAGTAATGAAACGGGGACGAGACGCAGCATCCACGCTGAGATATGATGTGATCTGCCGAGCGGATGCTGCGGCGGTGTCCAGGGGAGGGAAATTGCCTCAACAAACAAAAGAGGAAGGGACTCGCTACTTTTTTATTTTCATTCTTCTTTTTTTATTTACTTTGCTATCATCACTATCATTAATATCATCACTTATCATTATCCTCAGTATAATCGTTGTTATCATTATTACTATTAACATTATCATCATTATTATCATTGATACTATTAGCAGGGAGAGAGAGAGAGAGAGAGAGAGAGAGAGAGAGAGAGAGAGAGAGAGAGAGAGAGAGAGAGAGAGAGAGAGAGAGAGAGAGAGAGAGAAGAGAGAGAGAGAGAGAGAGAGAGAGAGAGAGAGAGAGAGAGAGAGAGAGAGAGAGAGAGAGAGAGAGAGAGAGAGAGAAAGAGAAAGAGAAAGAGAGAGAGAGAGAGAGAGAGAGAGAGAGAGAGAGAGAGAGAGAGAGAGAGAGAGAGAGAGAGAGAAGAGAGAGAGAGAGAGAGAGAGAGAGAGAGAGAGAGAGAGAGAGAGAGAGAGAGAGAGAGAGAAAGAGAAAGAGAAAGAGAGAGAGAGAGAGAGAGAGAGAGAGAGAGAGAGAGAGAGAGAGAGAGAGAGAGAGAGAGAGAGAGAGAGAGAGAGAGAGAGAAAGAAAGAGAGAGAGAGCGAGAGAGAGAGAGAGAGAGAGAGAGAGAGAGAGAGTGAGAGAGAGAGAGAGAGAGAGAGAGAGAGAGAGAGAGAGAGAGAGAGAGAGAGAGAGAGAGAGAGAGAGAGAAATTGCGATAATAAACCAAACAAGAGGGACTCTTCTTTTCCTCGAACCATGCTTTGAAAGAGAAAGAGAGAAGGGCGAGAAGAGGGAGAGAAAGAGAGAAGGGTGAGAGGAGGGAGAGAAAGAGAGAAGGGCGAGAGGAGGGAGAGAAAGAGAGAAGGGCGAGAGGAGGGAGAGAAAGAGAGGAGGGAGAGAAAGAGAGGGAGGGGGAGGGGGGGATAAGATTAACCTTGGTGGGAATTTTTCTTAGCTGTAGCTCGAAGGAAGGAGGTGAGAAGAAGAGGAAAGGAAAATAAGGAAAGGGAGAACGGCCTCTCTTTCTCTCTCTTCTCTCCTTCCTCCCAATCTCCCTCCCTATCTTTCTCCCTCCTCCCTTCCTTCCTTCCTCTCTTCCCCTCCCTTCCACCTCTTTCTCTCCCTCTCTCCC
>BOPN01002410.1:93350-95850 GCA_017312705.2 Penaeus japonicus
AAAGTAGAGGAAGAAAAGAAGATAATAAAAAGAGGATGAGGATGTAGATGAAAAAGTATAGCAAAGAAGATGAAAAAGAAGGTAGATAGTAATAATAAGAGAACGACAAGAAATGAGAAAGAGAGAGAAAAAAACGATGAATGAATAAAAAAAAAAAAAATGAAGAAAATGAAAATAAAAGAAAGAGAAGACCAATAATAAAACCGAAATACAACAACAACAACGAATATAAAAGAAGGCAAAGCAAAGCAAAAATACGACGAAGGAGAAAGCGAAAGAGAGAAAACACGTCAAAGATCAATGTCTCATATTAAGATAAACATCTACTACTTGAGAAAACTTTCTTAGAGTGGCTGACATTTCTTTGCCGGGCGACCAGAGAGGCAGCGCGATTTAAGGGACTCGGGAGCTGGGGAGGACTGGGATGTGGGCGTGGGGAAGGGGATGTGGGCGTGGGGAAAGGGATGTGGGCGTGGGGAAGGGGATTTTGGCGTCGGGAAGGGGATGTGGGCGTGGGGAAAAGGTTAGAGGGTGTGGAGTGTAGTTCGGAGGGTGTGGGTTGGCGTGTGAGAAGGTTGTGTTTGTGTGTGCGGGTGGGATGGGGGAGGGGGGGAGGTGAGGGTGTTTGCGTGTGCGTGTCCCGTATGAGTGTCCATGCACATGCGTATGTCTGATTGTGTGTGTATGTGTGTGTCCCTCTGTGTGTGTACATATATATATATATATATATATATATATATATATATATATATATATATATATATATATATATATATATATATATATGTGTGTGTGTGTGTATGTGTATGTGTGTGTGTGTGTGTGTGTGTGTGTGTGTGTGTGTGTGTGTGTGTGTGTGTGTGTGCATGTATGTTGGCGTGTATGCAACAGTCTTTGTGTTTGTTTGTATTTATAGATTTATAGCCTTTGTTTGTGTGCCTTTATTTTCGTGTGTGTCCATAAGTGCGTCCGACTGAGCATGTGAAGTCAAGAGAGGAAAAAAATCTGATCAGAAAAAAAGGAAAGTACAGACAAGGAGAAAAAGAGTGAAGAGGAAGAAAATAAAGCAGAAGATGTGAAAGAAGAGAGACAAACGATAAGAGGTAAGAACAGTATATCAATAAAACAAAACAAAAATCAAAATGATTTTAAAACTATTCAAAAACGGTGATTAAATAATGGAAGAGGAAGAGGAAGAAAAAAAGAAAACAAATAAGAGAAAGGTAATGATTAAGAAAAATAAAATGAAATAAATAATCACATCAAAATATATGAGTAAAACAAACAAACAAATACGTGAAAGACATACCTAAAAGAAAGAAAGAAAGAAAAAAACAACAACAAAAAAGCATAGACATAGAGGAAACCAAAAGAAGAAAAAGAAGAACATATTCTCCCGTCTTTCCTGTCTCCTCTTTCGTATTGTCTTTCCAACCTGGTACCCCTCGCCTCCCCCGCGCATAATAAAGATAATGATAATAATAACCGCTTATATTACATAAATCCTTATAAATAATGTATACGGATAATCTGCGCTATTAAAACGATAGAGAAACATCCATAAGGGGCAAAAAAATTTATAGATGTTTTTAAAAAATACATATTTCAAAAAGGCACTGATGCGGAGAAGGTTAATTTTGATGAAGATGTGTTGCTGTTGTTTGTCTGTTTAGAGGTGTTTTTGTGTGTGTGTGTATGTGAGTATATAGCTTCTTTTCTTTTGTTCCTCCTCTCCCTATCTCTCTTTCTTTCCTCCCTCTCTCTTTCTTTCCTTCTTTCATTTTCTTTTTCTCTATATTTTTTTTATTTTATTTCTCTCTCTCTCTCTCTCTCTCTCTCTCTCTCTCTCTCACACACACACACATTCTCTCTCTCTCTTTCTCTCTCCCTCAAGACCGAATATTTCTTACACTTTTTTAAACTGGTGACTCAATATACCCCCCCCCCCCCGCCAACCCCCTGCTACCCAAGGCTCCAAAAGGTTTCACCAGTTAGGAATAAACATCATTTTCTCGAATAAACCGGAAGTTGATGGAATCTGATGTTATGAGATTTCGGAAGAACTTTGGGAATGGTGTTTGAGTGTTTGTGTGTATGTGCGTCTTTTTTTCTTTTCTAAGGGAGTTGGGATGGGGGATAGAGGTGGGTGAATTTTTTTTCTTCTCTTTTTTTTCCTCTCTCTGTCCCTCTCTCTCTCTGATCCACTTTTTTCAGTCTATTTATACATATATCTTCAATATCTATCTATTTGTTTCCCTTTCTCTGTCTTGTCTTACTTTTTTTTTATCTCTTTTCTATCTTTATTTGCCCCCCCCCTCTCTCTCTCTTTCTCTCTCTCTCTCTCCTCCCCCCCCCCTTCTCTGCCTTCTTCCCTTCTCTCTCTATCTTTTTCATTCCCTCCCCCTCCTCCTCTTTCTCTCTCCCTTTCTTTATCACCACTCCCATTCTCTCTCTCTGTCTTTCTCTCTCTTTCTCTCTGTCCTTCCTCTCTTTTTCTCTC
>BOPN01002410.1:125850-130850 GCA_017312705.2 Penaeus japonicus
CTTAATTAATCATTCCAAGGATAATTATTTTTAACCAAAGGGTCCAAGAGACATTGATAGATACGAAAACCCCTGCCAATTATTATCGCTATTATCATTATTACTAATATTATCATTGTTGTTCTCATTTTTATCTTTCTTATCATTAACATTATCCTCATCATTGATATTATCACTATCATCATTATCTCTATTATCATTATTATCATTATCATCATCATCATAATTATTATCATCATATCATTTTTATCATTATCATTCTCGTTATCATTATTATAATCATTGTTGTTATTACTGATAGTATCCTTATTATTAATATAATTGATAGCATCATCATTATCATCCTTATTATCCTATTATCATTGTCATTTATCATTATTGATGTTGTCACGACTCTTCTCATTATCATCATTATTAATATTATCATTTTTATTAACATCATCATTATCATTATTTTCATCATCATCATAATCATATGATTGCTCATATTTTCATTCTTATTTTTATTAATATAACAACATTATCCTTACAATTCTTTTTTGAAGATTATCTTTATCCTTATCGTTATTACTATTGTTACTATCATCGCTATCATCATGACTATGATAATTATTGTTACCATCATTATCATACTCATCATTATCATTATCATTATTTTTATCATTGTCATTATCATTATCACTATCATTAGTATTATCACCATCCTCATCATCAATAGCATTACCACTGATATAATTCAATTATCATTATTATTATCATTAAAACTATTATCATCATTATCATTATTATTGTTACCATCCTTATCATTATCATTATGAGCATTATCATTATCATCATTATTGCTATCATCATCATCATCATCGTCATTATCATTATCATCATTATTACTACCATTAGCATCATTATTATTACTATATTTATAATTGTCCTTTCTATCTTTACTATTCATTGTTATTGTTATCCTGATTATGACTATTATTAGTAGTAATATTCCCAATAGCATTTTCTTCATATCATCATTGTCATGATATTCATCATTATACTTTCATTTATATTAGTAGTATTACTACTATCGTTCTCATTATCATTAATATCATTACCACCAGGATTGTCATTATTTTTATTATTATTATCACTATTATTGACATCGTTATCTTTCTTATTGTAATCCTTGTTGTCATAATTGTTATTATTATCATCTTTCTTATTGTTGTTATTGTTGTTGTTATTATTATCATTATCACTATTATAAAAGTTATGATCACAATCATCTTTTTCATTGTCATCACATCTTTGCCATGATAGTTATCATCACCAATAACTTTATCATTAATATTATTGTTATTATTATCATCATTATTATTTTCTTATTAGCAATAGCATTTTTTTTTTATTATTTTCATTGTTTTTATCTTTATTAATCATTATCATTATCATCATTACTATTGCTATCATTATCATTATCATAATTATCATCATTTTTAGAATTATCACCATCACCAATATGTTGATTGTCATTAATACTGTTTCTATCATTAAGATGATTATTGTTATTGTTATCATCAATGATATCTTATCATCATTATTTCTACTACTATTACTATTATCATTGCCATTGACTTCATTGTTTTTATCATCATTACCATTATCGTCGTCATTATTATCATCATTATTATGATCATTAGTATCATGACAACTATTACCATCATCCTTTATCATCATTGATATTATCATCATTGTTATCATCATAATTATTGTTATGATAATAATGATAGTAAAAAATTATCATCATTATTATTTTCATCACCAATATTACAATTATCAATACTACCAGTATTGTCATTACTACCATTGTTATCATTATCAATATCACCATGATGACCATCATTACCATCATATATCATCATTATTATCAGTATTATCTAATTATCGTTTCTCTGTGATATAAATTCATCATTAACGTAATCTGAAGATATCATTCCCTATACCAGTGCCCTTGATATCGTCTGCCTTAAGAATACCTATTAGAATCTCGATACCTTTTCCCTGCACCTATTCCCCTTACTTTGGGTCTAAAATTTCGCACTTTCTTATACCAAACTCTAGTCTCATTTCCTTCCAAAACACTAGCACTAGGTTCAGCAGGGTAGTAAGTTTATTTTTTTTATTTTTTTTTTATTATTATGGTGATCATTATATTTTTTGTTATCATCATTATCGTTGTTGTTGTTATTATCATCACCGTTGTTATTGTTATTGTTTTGATTATCATTATTATTATTTTATCCTTTTTATCATTAGCAGTATCATTAGTTCCTCCTCTTCTTCTACCTCCTCCATTCTCTCCTTCCCTACTTCCTCCTCGCCCCCCCCCCCCCTCCCACCCCCGTCATCTCCCTCTTCCTCTTACACTCCTCCTCTCCATCCTCCTTGTTCATCTCTTTTGTTTTTATTCCTCCTCTCTCTCTCTCTCTTCTTTTTGTCTCTCTCTTCTTTTTGCTCTCCCTTACCCCCCAACCCCCCTCCCCCTCCCCCCCTTCCTCCTTCTTCCTCCTTGGCGCCGCGGGCAGTTGCCAAGTTGAGCTTCACAACAGCGAAACGTTTCTCCCCCCCTCCCCCCTCTCCTCTCCCTCCCCCTCCCCTCCCCTCTCCCGCCTACTCGGTCTGGCGTAGAGAGAGAGAGAGAGAGAGAGAGAGAGAGAGAGAGAGAGAGAGAGAGAGAGAGAGAGAGAGAGAGAGAGAGAGAGAGAGAGACTGGTGGTGGGGGCTCTGTTCGTGGATGGAAGGGGGGGGGGGGGTATACGATCTACTTCTGTTTTGTCATATTCCCCACCTCTTCGCATTCGCTTATCTTTTTATTCTTTAGCCTTCTCTATGTTCTTTTTTGTTTTCTTCTCCCTCTCTTCTCTCTCTCTCTCTCTCTCTCTCTCTCTCTCTCTCTCTCTCTCACATACACACACTCACTCTCTCTCTCTCTCTCTCTCTCTCTCTCTCTCTCTCTCTCTCCTTCTCTCACTCTCTCTCTCCCTCTCTCATTCTCTTTCTTCCCATCTATCTGTCTGCGTCCCCCCTTTCTCTCTCTTTTTCTATTTGCACGTGTGGTGTGAGTGTGGCTGTCTATCTGTCTCTTTCTCTCTCACTTATCATATTCCACCGTCGGCAATCACCAACGCACACACTTAATCTGAAATGAGAACAACAAGGATTAGGATAAAACTTCTTCATTCATTTCATACAGTATACTCTATGCTGAACCCTTAAAATGGAAAGAAAGAAGAGGAGAAAGAGAAGAGATAGAGAGATATTTAGATAGATAGAGAGAGAGAGATAGATAGATAGAGGGAGAGAGAGGGCGAAAGAGAGAGAGAGAGAGAGAGAGAGAGAGAGAGAGAGAGAGAGAGAGAGAGAGAGAGAGAGAGATACAGAGACAATTAAAGAAAAAGAGAATGTAAAACAAAATATAAATAACTGAAAAAAACTGCTCTCCTGATGGCACTATTTCGAAGGGCGTATCCCCCCCCTCTCTCCTTCCCTTACCCCCCCCTCTTTTTCCACGACCCATTTTACTGGTGTTAAACCCATCGATAACAAGCCCGTGTGTTCCCCATGCCTTTAATGGTTAATGTATGCAAGTGGAACCGCTAGCTAAGGGTTAGAAGAGGAGGGGTGAGGAGAGAGTAATGGGAGGGGAGGGGGAGAGAATGGGAGGAGGGGACGGGAGGGGTGGGGGAGGGGAGGGGGAGGGGGAGGGGGAGGGGAGGGGGGGGAGGGGGAGGGAGGGGAGGGAGGGGGGGGAGGGGGAGGAGGGGGGGGAGGGGGGGAGGGGGGGGGAGGGGGAGGGAGGGAGGAGGGGGGGGGAGGGGGGGGGAGGGGGAGGAAAAGAATGAAGGGGAGAGGGGAGGGGAGGATGGAGAGGAATGGGATGGGATGGGATGAGAGGGGGAGAGGGGAGGGGAATAGGAGGAAGGGGAGGGGGAGGAGGGAGGAAGGGGGGGGGGATGGAAAAGTAGAGGGCAAGGGGAAGAGGAGAGAGAAGATCAAGGGGAGAGACAGAGGAAGAAGATATGGAGAAAGCAGGGAAAAGGGGAAGAATGAAAGGAGGAATGATGGAGGAAATGAGGAAGAGGAAGCGGGGGAGGAAAAAAAAAGATGAAGAGAAGGAGGGAGGAGGGGAGGGACCAGGGAAGAAGAGAAAGGAGGTTGAAAGAGTGACGAGGAGAAAGAGGAAGCGGGGGAGGGGGGAAGAAGGAGAGAGGGAAGGGAATAAGAGAGGGGAAGTACCGTCGGATGAAGGAAAAATGGGATAAAAGGAGGTGGGAGAAAATGAGAGGGGAAAAGAAACGGGAGATATTATGGTTATTTCTTTTCCAGAATGTTGTTGTATTACCGCTGTTGCACTGCTACCATTACATCCCAATGCTGAATGCTGCAAACACTGCTACTTATCCTTATCATTTTTACCCTCATCTTAATAGTTTAACTTATATATGGCTTCATTATTGTTATCGTCATTGTCATTATTCTCTCTCTCTCTCTGTTTCTCTCTCTGTCTCTGTCTCTCTCTCTCTCTATCTCTCTCTCTCTTTTTCTCTCTTTGTCTCTGTCTCACTCTCTCGCTTTTTTCTCTCTCTCTTTTGTTCTCTCTCTCTCTCTGATCTCGAGTTAGTGAATAGTTTTCAGCAGCAACACAAATATCTTTATGGATCTATGCAATTATATCAATGACTATCTTTTGAGTGTTGTTATTTTGATATTTTCTTTGACTTTTTATTCTAAATTCTTTACGGAGCTTTTATACTATACATCTTTTTGCTTTGCATATGCCTCCCTGTCTTCTTTTTTCGCTGTTCCTCCCTGAATGTCTGTATCTGTCTCTCTCTCTGTCTCTCTTTCTCCACCCCCCTCCTCTCTCTTTCTCTCTCCCACCCTTTATTTTTACTCATAAATCTTTCTTCTCTTCACGTCTCCTTCCTTCCGTCAAGTGGGAACTGTAAATCTTG
>BOPN01002410.1:173350-175850 GCA_017312705.2 Penaeus japonicus
CCAAATTAAATTTAACTTCACGCGTTTCCATTATTCATGAAGCCATATTAGTCAAACACGTTTTACATATTTTACAGCATATAATTCCAATATTGGAATTCTTGTTACTTGATATAGTGAGAAAACTCTGGACGGTTCGAGATGAGACTAACTTGAGGAAGGAGAAGGCGTGTGAGAAGATATGTCTAGAGTCTTTGGTAATGATGATGGTAATTGTAAGCAAGAAGAGAAGGGTGATTATATTATGGTGGTTATGGTGGTTATAGTGATTGTGGTTAGAGTGGTTCTGGTGGGTGAGTCGTTTTGATAGTAATTAGGGTAGTTGCTATAGAAAAAATAGCAGTAGTATAAGTTGTCGTTGTAGTTGTTTGTAGAAATAGTCCCGTATTAGTAGTAGTCGCAATAATAGTGGAAATAGTAGTCGTAGATAATCGTAGTAGTAGTAGTAGCAGAAATAGTAGTAGTAATCGTAGCAATTATAATAGTAGCCGTAATAGTCATAGTAATAGAAGTATTATTATTAGCAGGAGTAACAATGGAAGTAGTTGTGGTGGTATTAGAGCAGGTAAAGAGATGGCTGAGGGAAGATATTCTTAAATTTCTTATTAATACTACTGACAATTAAGGATGATACTGTAGTATTAGGGATGAGAAATTAGGAATGAACATTTGCAGTGGTGGTAATATCAGTAATTATCTTCATCATTATCTTCTTCGTTATCATTATCATTTTCATTATCCTCATTACTGTTATCATTATCATTGTTGTTATCATTATCATTTATGTCGTTATTATCATTATCATTTTATTATTGTTATTATTATTGTTATCATAATTATTATTACTATCATTATAATTATCACCATCATCATCATCACCATAACCACCATCATCGTTATCATTATCATCATCATCTTCACTATCATCATCATCATCAATAGCACCACCATCATCAAATTTACCGTTATCATCGCTGGTATGATTTAGTATAAAGATCTTTAGCTTTATTTTGAGTTTGTGACATCACCATTACCACTTTGACTAAGATACTTCGAATTTCACTGTTTTCCAATACGTTCCAAAAAATGATAGCAATGTATATATACTCTTGTCATAGTACAGACATAAATGTGTACAGGGAATATAGCCCATGGAAATACAGTACTTATTTGTACACAAAACTGATTTTTTTTTTTTTTTTTTTTTTTTTATACTGAAAGGATCTGTTTTTTATGGAAAAGTGTTAACGGACTTTTTTATGGTGAAGTACTTTTCTTTTTTTATGCCGGTGGTGGGGGGGGGGGGGTCGTTGCCATTGCAAAAGTAAAACCGATTTATATCTGAATGGTTGACAGTTGATGGGATTCTAACATGAAACTAAAAGTTGAATGAGCACTATAGGTTAGCAAAGCATTTTTTCTGCGTATTCTGTTGCCTCTATATTTTTTTCTTGTTTATGTGTGTTTGCATTTTTCTATCCATTTACTTATCTCCTCCTTCCCTCCTTCCCTCCTTCCCTCCTTTCCCTCTTTTTCCAGCTACTTCTTCCTCCCTCCCTCATCCTCCCCCACCTCTCTCCCCTTTCCCTCCCCTATAACATCACCCGTGTCCCTTCCCTCCCCTCCATTTCTTCCGTTCCTCCCTCCCTCATTCCTTCCTTCCTTCCCTTCTTTCATATCCCTCTTTCCCTCCTCTCCTCTTTCTTTCCATTCATCTCTCCCTTCCTTCCCCTCCCTCCTTCCTTCCTTCCCTCTCTCCATACCCCCCTTCCCTCCCTCCCTTCATATCCCCCTCCACTCCCTCCCTAAATATTTCCCTCCCCTCCCTCCCTCATTCCCTCCCCCTACCCCAGTCCCTCCTTCTCCTCACCCCTCCCTTCCCTCCCTTCCCTACCTCCTCCCTCCCTTCCCTACCTCCAGTGATGGCTACAGTCTGCTTCCTCTCAAGTAGGCCGTCNCCCTCTCCCCCTCCCCCTCCCTCTTCCCCTTCCCCTTCCCCTACTCATCTCTCTCCCCCTCTTTTTCTCTTTTCCTGTTTCTGTTTCTCCTCCTCTTGTTATCGTACCTTCTTGTCTTCTCCTCTTTCTTTACTTTTATTCTTTTCTATTGTTTATCTAATCATTCTTCGTCTCCTGTCTTTCAGTCTCTCTCTTCTTCTCTCTTTTATTCCCTTCTCTCCTTTATTCACCTTTATTCTCTTCTTCCGGTTCGTTTATGTTCTCGTTTATCACCTCTTTTCCTTCCCCTTCTTTCCTTCCCGATTCAATGCTTTTCTCCCTCTTCTTTTTTTGTTCTTTCTGCTTCCATCATTCTCTTCCTCCTTCTTTTCTCTCATCTTGCTTCCTTCCCTTCCTCCTCCTTTTCTCTTCCCACTCCCCTTCCTCTCTTCCTTACCACTCCTATCTTCCCTTCTTTCCTCCCTTCCCAGTTTTTCCCTCTCCTCTGCTCTCCTTACCTCTCGCCTTCCTCTTTCCATCCCTCCCTCCTTCCTCTGCCCCTC
>BOPN01002410.1:180850-183350 GCA_017312705.2 Penaeus japonicus
GATACTTTGATGAGATAAGTTCGGAATGTGTGACGTCACTGAGTATCAAAATTATCAATAATCTTGTTATTTTTATCATCACTCTTTTCACTATTATGATTAACATTGATATTAACATAATTATTATTATTGTTTTTGTGGTTTTTATTGTTGTTACTGTTATCATGGCTATAATTATTATTATTGTTTTTGTGGTTTTTATTGTTGTTACTGTTATCATGGCTATAATTATTATTGATATTGCTATTATTACTATGATCATGAATACGATTATGATTATTACTGCTTTATTATCTTTATTGTTTTATGATCATCATCATTATTATTATCATTAGCATTATTATCATCGTTATTGTGCTTATTATCACAATATTATCATTATTATAACCATTATAATCATTAACACTATTATTACCATTAGCATCATTACTATTATCATTATCATCATTATCGCCATCATCCTCATTACCATCATAATCATTATCTTTACCACTACCATTATTACTTTTATCATATCACTACTACTATCATTCTTATTACTATTATCGTTATCATTAATATTAATACCTATAATCGCAGAGATTTGTAAAATAAATGTGTATTTTAATCGGCATGATTGTGTTAATGGAGATGTGGCACCACTGGTGGATGGCGATGTGGCATCTATGGTTATGTGAACGGAAAATAGGTATTGCTCCGTGGAAGTTTATTCTGGGAATGAAACATGATTCTTGTATTCTAATTATATCAAAATTAAGATCTAATATTACAGTGAAACTTAATAATGTAATAAGGCCATGATTTTTATTATAAATCATATGTTTATGTTTATAGATATGACTTAACGTGAGGAAGTAAGAGTCAAAATATTGAAGACAGAATACGCAGAAACGGACGGTATAGCATCTTGTATTAATTATCCTATGCCATCGGATTTGTCAACGGAGTTATTCATAACATATGTAAATAACTTTTTAATAAGGTGCCTACTGCTTAACGAAAGGTTAAGATGGATATGACTTGGTAAGTTAAATGACAAATTATTTGGTTATAGCATTTCGTCTTAAGACAGTGTGAATTTAAAGGGCAATCGTATAGCAGTGCCAAAGGGTAATTGTATAGCAGTTATATAACTTTGCGCGATAAAGAAAGCTGGAATAATTGAATACTATTATTGCTAACAGATGATCACTGTGAGTAATTTATTAAGAACTATGATTTATGTTAGAAATCTAGATTATTTTGATTCATGCCATAATGCCAAGTCTGATGTGAATCTTTTAGTGTTAAGCTAATATATCATATTCATTAAGGTCACGTATCGCTTAGGTATTACCTAATTAAACGTTTACAGAAACAACTAACCCGTAAGCTGACTAAGGTTTATGAATAAAGGAAGGCCAGCCACAACGGGGTGTGTCTGCTACCCGAGAGGAAATGCAATAGGGCCACTTGCAATATCATAATGATGGGGATGATGATGATTGTTATTTTCATATGATTATGAATATTACGATGATTATTATATTCATAGTGATTTTGATTGTGACAGTTATTATCATTATCATCATTTCCATTATTACTATTACAATCATTATCATATCTATTGTTATTTCTATTGTCACTCTCTTTATCATTATTGTTGATTATATTGGCCTTATCATTATTATTATGTTATCATCATTTATTGTTATTATTGCTAATATTGTTATCAATGTTATGCTTGTCATCATTATTATAATTGTTCTTATTATTATTACCATTATTCTTATTATCATTATCATCATAATTATTATCACTGTTATTATCATGATCATTACTAGAATTATTTCCATCATCCTTATCATCATTTAATCATCCTTATCGTTATGATTATCAGTCATCCTCATTCATGATATCATTACATCACTATTGATGTTATCATATTTGTTACCATCATTATTATCATCATCATCATTGCTACTATTAAAACTTATACAACTATTTTCATCATTATCATTATCATCATCACTGTTGTCAGTTTTATTAAATGGATGCTAATGATTAAAGTTAACAATAATGATCCTAGTAGTAAATATGATAAGATTATCATCAGTAACCAATATGGAGAAAAAAGCTTTAACAATAATGGTAATAATCAGTATCATAAAGATCGTAGTAATCAAAATAATCATAGAAAAAAATAAAGTGATAACAGGCCTAGTTTCAACGGCGATGAAAACCTATAGTAGATCTCAAAGACATAAAAAAAAAAACTACTTATAATCTGTAAGAAATTCTCCCACACTTTTCTCCTTCTCCCTTATCACTCCCCTCCCCCAGTACCCCCCCCCCCACTCTCGGCCCCTCGACCCTCTTCCTTTCTCTTCGCCGCTCTGATAACAAGCATGAGGACCGAAAGCACAAATATTGCTCTTGGCAAGCACACTGGAGGAAGGCGAAGAGGGAGTTTTGTGCAATTACTCAAAGAGACCGACGCGACACGTGCTTTGTGGGATTT
>BOPN01002411.1:15000-20000 GCA_017312705.2 Penaeus japonicus
TATATGTATGTATATATGTATATATATATATATATATATATATATATATATATATAAATATATATATATATATATATATATATATATATATATATATATATATGTATTCATATATATATATATATATATATATATATATATATATATATATATATATACATAAATATGTATATATATATATATATATATATATATATATATATATATATATATATATATATATATATATAATAGATACAAAGAAAGCCTTAGACGTAAAAACAGTCGTATTAAGAAATATGTAAATGTATATTGGAAAGCAAAACCTGATTACACCCCCACCCCCCTTTGCAACAAGATAGAAAAGGAGGAAAATGTATGAGTGTGCGTTCATGCGTGCGTGCGTGCGAGTGTGTGTGTGTGTGTGTGTGTGTGTGTGTGTGTGTGCAAGCTCATTCATTTGCACTGTTGCAACGACCGATTCCGAGCGACAGTCTTTCCTTCTGGTCCCAACAACCCGTCCTGCCTCGGTACCCACTACCTGTGCTTTTTGTCCTCCTCCTCCTCTGTCTCCCTTCTGCTTAACTCATTTGTTCCTTTTCCTCATCCGGCTCCAGTTAGCGTTTCTGATTCCCCGTGACTCTTCATTTCCTTTCAATTTCCCTTTTGTGTCTGTCTGTCCGTCTGTCTTCCTCCGTCCACCTCCTCCCCCTTACCCTCTACCCCCCTCTCCCCCCCCTCTTTCCCCGCTCGATCTCTTTCTTTCTTTCTGTAGGTGTGTTTGTGTTGCTGTTTTTGTTTTGTTTTTGTTTTGTTTTGTTTGTTTATTTCGTTGTCTGTGTCTGTGTCTTGTCTCGGTCTGTTTGTCTTTGTTTCTCTCTTTCTCTTCCAGATTTTTTCATACTCATCCCCCTCCTCCCTCCCTCTATATATTTGTCTGGTTGTCTTTGTCTCTGTCTTTTATTATCCCCCCCCTCTCTCTTTCTTTCTCTCTTTTTATCTTTCTTTTCTCTCTCTCTTTCTTCCCTCCCCCCCCTTTTTTTTTATCTCTAGCTCTTTTCCATTCCCTCCTCTGTCCCTCTCCTTTTCACCCCCCCCCTATCTCCCACAACACCCCCCCCCTTTCCTCCCACAACACCCCCTTCCCTCCCGCCAACCCTAAAATCTCCCCTCTTTCCCTCCCTCAAATCTTCCCCTCCCCACCTCAGCATCCCCATTCCCCTCTCCCCACCTCAAATTCCCTCTTCCCCCCTCAATATCCCCCCTACCTTCCTTAAATCCCCCCCTACCTCCCTCAACACCTCCTCTTCCTCCCTCAAATCCTCCCTCCCTCCCTCAACATCCCCCCCTCCCTCCCTCAACACCCCCCACCCCCCTCCCTCCCTCAACACCCCTCCTCCCCCCTTCCCCACCTCAGCATCCATCACCCGCTAACACCTTCAGCGTGTGTGTGTGTGTGTGTGTGTGTGTGTGTGTGTATGTGTGTGTGTGTGTCCCGTCTCCCGAGATACAAATCGGGAAAACAATGACAACACGTGATAGTTTGGTTTCACAGAAGAGGAACGCCGCGCCGACGCTCCGAAAATCCCCCCCCCCTGACCCCCCCTTGACCCCGAGATCGTCTGTGGTGGTTCTGTGGGGGCTTCTGTGGTCGCTCTGTGGCTTTTGCTCCCATGTCGAGCGTGTGACGAGGATGGCTTTGATGCGAGGTGTCGGGGTGGATTTACGTGGGTTTATATGTGTGTGTGTTCATGGACGGATTTATTTATACACACGTACAGACAGATGTGTTTGTTGGTGTGTACTCCTTGTCTTTGTTTCTTTTTCTTTTTATTTTTATTTTTCTGTCTCTGTCTCTGTCTCTCTCTCTCTCTCTCTCCCTATCTCTCTCTCAAACATCTTCCTCCCTTTCCTCTCTCTCAGACCCTTCTTTTCTTCCATCCTCTTCATTTCCTCTCTCTCTCCCTCTCCCTCTCCTTCTTTCTCTCTCTCTCTCTCTCTCTCTCTCTCTCTCTCTCTCTCTCTCTCTCTCTCTCTCTCTCCCTCCTCTCTCTCTCACTTTCTCTCTCTCTCTCTCATCTTCTCCATCTCTCGGTAATACACGTGGGCGAAGGGAGGGTAGGAGAGGGTAATCGAAGGGCGAAAAAGAGGAGGGAGCAAGGAGGGTGGGGGGAGGGGAGGGGAGGGGAAAGACCAGGGGAGTCGACGTAGGGTGCGGTTAAGGGTGAAGGGGGAGTGGACACTTGGACGCAAGATCTGGACGCAGAAGGTGACGTCAGAAGTCGCGGCTTATTGATACCCTAATTTATGTCGCTGTCACACACTGGTGGGTCCCCGACTCCCTACCCCTCCCCTCCCCTCCCCTTCCCCCCTCTTTCTCCCGCTTTCCCCCACCTCCCGATCCCCCTCTTACCTTTCCCATTCTCACCCCCTCCCCTTTCTTCTCCCCACTATTTCTCACAAGCATTTTTTTTTATTGTCTAGGAAAGGGAAATAGAGGTAGGATGGGATGAGGAGAGGATAGGGTGAATCTAAGTTGTTCACTGAATCATTAATCAAAATTGTGAACAGGAGAGAGAGAGAGAGAGAGAGAGAGAGAGAGAGAGAGAGAGATAGGGATGGAGTGGCTGAGAGAGAGAGAGAGAGAGAGATGGGATTGGGTGGGTGAAAGAGAGAGAAAGAGAGAAAGAGATGGAATGGGATAAGTGAAAGAAAGAGAGAGAAAAGGGATGGGGTGAGAGAGAGAAAAAAGAGAAGGGATGGGTAAGAGAGGAGAAAAGAAAAAAAAATGAGAAAGAGAGATAGAGAAACAGCTAGATAAAGTGAGAAAGAGAAAGTGAGTGAGATAGAGATAATTACCTCTGATTTCTGTCACTTTTCTTTGGTTTATCTTCCATTCAATTGCATTTTACTCCTATTTGTATCTTTATCACGTCCTTAATTGATAGAAAAAAAAAGTTACAGACATACATTTTCAGACAATTATTTCAAAGTTAGAGAGGTAATTAAGCTTTTCATGTGTACGTAAATGATATGCATGTAAGTAAACATTAAGTCTCCACGTGTACATGTACGTCTGTTTTTCTCCCCCATTACGTAATATATTTGATGTTAATTACAGATAATAACTAATAAATAATATATAGAGAAGGAAAAAACAGTTCGTGTGTACATGTGTTTGAATGTGTGTACGCGTCTCATTCTCCACGTAAGAAAATACATAAAAAGCTATTGACATAAAAGAAAAAAACACAATTCTTCTATGAACGTAAAATCCACAAAAGAGAATAAGTCATATATAATTTATAACATGAGAAATAAGAAGAAGCGTGAGAAAAAATGGAGCAAAAACAAAAACAAACAAAGACATTAACACGATTCTTAGATTAATAAAATCTAAAAAAAAGAAGAAAAAAAAATTAGAAATAACAAATTAGAAAGTAAAAAAAGAGACTAGTTTAATAACACGACAAACGACATAAAACGACATAAAACAAGCAAACATATAATATCAAATAAGAACAACAAATGAATTAAAAAAAAATACTAAAACCAAGAACAAAAAAAGGAAGAAAAAAGGAAAACATAAGGCAAAAAAAAAAAAAAAAAAAAAAAAAAAAAAAAAAAAAAAAAATAAATAAATAAAAAGAAAGGAAAATAAGATAAAAATAGAACGAGCGATAATTAATCCCCAACGAAAATTCCCGATAAAATGAACGAAAACGTGAGACAAGCAACTTCCGACGGCGAGTTCCGTTCAGGCTTCGCGATCGCCTCCGCTCTTACGATAGCGTCGGCGCGGGTGGAGTGGGGTGGAGCGGGTGGAGTGGGTGGAGTGGGGTGGAGTGGGTGGAGTGGGTGGAGTGGGTGGAGTGGGGTGGAGTGCTGGTGGAGTAGGGTGGAGTGGGTGGAGTGGTGTGGAATAAGTAGAGTCGGTGGATAGGGTGGAGTAGGGTGGAGCGGAGTGGAGTGGGTGGAGTGGGGTGGAGTGCCGGTGGAGTGGGTGGATAGGGGTGGAATGGGGTGGAGTGGGGTGGAGTGGGGTGGAGTGGGGTGGAGTGGGTGGAGTGGGTGGAGTGGGTAGAGTGGGTGGAGTGGGTGGAGTGGGGTGGAGTGGGTGGAGTGGGGTGGAGTGCTGGTGGAGTAGGGTGTGGTGGGTGGAGTGGAGTGAGGAGAGTGGGGTGGAGTAGGTGGATTGGGGTGGAGTGGGGTGGAGTGGGGTGGAGTGGGTGGAGGGGGGTGGAGTGAGGGAGTGGGTGGAATGGAGTGGAGTGGGTGGAATGGGGTGGAGTGGGTGGAATGGGGTGGAGTGAGGGAGTGGGGGAGGGTGGAGGGGGGTCGCGAAGGTTGGTGTAGGAGTGGGAGTGATTGTAAGCATAAGGTGGTGGTTATGATTATGTAAACGATTATATAGAGGGGATAAGGATAACTGTAGGATAATAATGATAGACACACACACAAACACACACACACACACACATACGTACACACATTTGTCTTTCATCTGTGATGCTCAAAAGAGCAATTATCCCCTTCATGAAACGAAGGAAACATAAAGATCTTTCCTTCACTTAATTCTAATTCAATTTTTGCGTCCGCCATTTTGTTCTTTTTCAAGTATACTTATCCTTTCGTGCTCTACCTGTACACCATTCTTATTGTACACACACAGAAGTACACACACACTCGAATACACACACACACACAAACACACTTACACACAAACTCACACACACACACACACACACACACTTATACACGCACTTACACACACACACACTTACACAGAAACCCACACACACACACACACACACACACACTTACACAGAAACATACACACACACAGATACACACAGAACGAAAATTAAAAACAAATACACATCTCAAGCAATCATACAGACAGGCTGTCAATAGAGTCACGGGAAGTTGAAAACGTCTTTGTTGATTACGTATAGTCACCCTCTGCGCTTTCCTTTTCCCCTCCCCTTCCCCCCATTTCTCCTTTCCTCTTCCTCCCCCTC
>BOPN01002411.1:40000-42500 GCA_017312705.2 Penaeus japonicus
TCTCTCTCTCTCTCTCTCTCTCTCTCTCTCTCTCTCTCTCTCTCTCTCTCTCTCTCTCTCTCTCTCTCTCTCTCTCTCTCTCTCTCTCTCTCTATCTCTCTCTTTTTCTTTTTTTTTGTGGGAGGAGGAGGAGGAGGAATGGGAGTATCCTCGTAGGAAAATGGAAGATGTATATATATTTCTCTCCACATATGGATAATGTGTAATACTGAGGAATAGATAGATGAGGGATCAAATATATATGTAGTAGGATCTACAAATGATCACATATAAATCTACCTACATGCCCAACTCATATATATGTATATGTATATATATATATACATTCATACATACATATATATATATATATATATATATATATATATATATATATATATATATGTGTGTGTGTGTGTGTGTGTGTGTGTGTGTGTGTGTGTGTGTGTGTGTGCGTGTGTGTGTGTGTGTGTGGTTGTCATGAAGACAAAACAAACCACATACGCCAACCTTGCGTACATAGTTACATACACATCAAATCCATTGAGTGACGGATACACACACTAACCATTGCAATGACCATAAAAAAAACTTTTCAATTTGTTTTGTGGTATTCAATACTCCTCTTATAGATCTGAGATAGGATGATGGATCGGCCTGTAAAAGTGAGATGTACAGTTGTGTTACAGGTTTTAAGGTCTGGCATCTTTGAGTGTATCTTTTCGATTAACTATTCATCACACTGGATAAGGCGATATGAAGTGATGACATTGATGTGGAGTGATGATATTGTATACGATTTTATCTTTATTTTGTATCTTCTAAAAAAAAGAAAAAAAGAAGAAAGTGAGGATTAACTATGATAAAGTGATGATGATAAAAAGTGATATAAATAATCAACAAGTGAATAGAAATGATATGTAATTGAAATAAAAGCTGACATGATAAGTCAATGAAAAGACATGAAATACCCAGACAGCTTCCAGAATTCTCAGAGGAAAGAAAAAAGGATAAGGACGTGAATATCGGCACAAAGTCTATCATCGTAAACTCACGATATAAAGGTGGCGGATTTAAAACCAACCATTTATAATTTAGAGCAGAGATTGACAAGGAAAATAAAATTCATGGTAAGAATGTCTGTATTTAATTCCATCATCGTAATCAAAGCTTTTTTCCTCTTCCTAATGAGAAGGTAACTTTAAACACATCTAAGAGTAACATTCCTAAGATAACTTCATATTTCAAGTGGTAGGGAAAAGGAGACCTCAATGCGGAGAAAGTAGGTATCTTTGCCTATTCTTTCTATCTCCTATTTCTGCCTCTCTTCTTCATCCTTCACTTCTTTTCAGAATTACCTAATTTTGTCTTTCTCCTTCTTCTTCATTCTTCATTTTTCCTTCTTCCTCTTCTTCTTCTTTTTTTTTCTTCTTCTTCTTTAATACGATTGTAATTTCTTCGTTAAGATAATCGATCAGAAGATGGAATGAACAGCTGTTCATACTAACGATATTTAACGTCAATTAAACCTAATATAAGAAGGGTGTAAGAGGAAGATATAAAGATATCGAAACAGACAGAATGAGATAATAACGATGAAGTAGAGAGTAGAACATGTTATTAATATCTTAAATAAACACAAGGAGAGACAAATACAGACACGTAAATAGACACAAACGTTCACGTACGTACACGTATACACAGCGTCACACAAAGACAAAGGGTCATACACACGCTCACGTAAACAAAAGCACATCTAAACCAACTATATATAACACACACAAAATCAATACACCGAACCACACACATGCAAAAACACACAAACCAACACATCCACACACAAACACACCCACCCAAAAAGACAAACCAACAACCCACAACCCCCCCCCCCCCCCACACCCACACACAAACCAACACCCCATCCACCCACACACACACACACACACCAACAAACAAACTCAAACACGCACAAATACACCAAAAAACAAACCTAAACACCCAAA
The DNA here is from genome assembly GCA_017312705.2 of Penaeus japonicus. Classification (NCBI taxonomy): domain Eukaryota; kingdom Metazoa; phylum Arthropoda; class Malacostraca; order Decapoda; family Penaeidae; genus Penaeus; species Penaeus japonicus. The sequence goes on from BOPN01002411.1 coordinate 41,983, forward strand.
CACACACACATACACACACAAATAAACAAAATCAAACACACAAACATACAAGCCAACGCACAAACAAGACTAAATCTTACCCACAAAGAAATAAATGAGATTCTTAATGTCACTCCCTGAGTTTTTTTTTTTTTTTTTTTTTTTTGTAATATATAGATTGGCTTTTAAAGATATAGAGATTGGTTTTAAAGAACAGGAGACTTTTGAGTTACAGTTTAAAACTATAAAGAAAGATTACGTTTAAGATGAGATTGTTATCATTATGGTGGTTATTATTGTCATTCGGTTATTGATGGTATGTGTGGTGTCTTTTTTACTGTTATTATCATGTTTTTTTTTTTGTTTTTTTTTTTTGCGTTTTAGTTATTTTTCTTCTATTCTCGTTATTGATAATGTCACGACTGTTCTTTAGTTATTTTTATAATCAATGTTATTCATGTTTTTGTTACCTATAGTATCAATTTTATTATTCTTATAATTTTCATTGTCATCACTAATTCTGTTGTCGTTATTTTCAT
>BOPN01002411.1:50000-52500 GCA_017312705.2 Penaeus japonicus
TTTCATTTAAAAAAATAAATAATAATAATAATAAACAAATAAAAGAAAATCTTCGTTCTCCCTCCATCCCACTGGGTCTTCTCCTCCTTCTTTTTCCTTCTTCTTCACCTCCTCCTCCTTTCACTCCTTCTTCATCCCCTTTCTTTTCCATCTCTTCTACCCTTTCTTGCTAATCCCCCTCATACTACTTCCACTTCCTTCCTCCCACGCTCCTTCTTCATCCATCTCCTCCTCCTCCTCCTTCCTATTTTCCATTCCTTCTTCCTCCTCCTCCTCTCGTCTACCTCTCCCATCCCTACCTCCTCCTCCTCTATCTCCATTTTCTCCTACTTCCCCTTCTTCCATTATTCTCCTCCCGCTCCTCCTCCTCCTCAGTCTCTTCCATCTCCCCTGTCTTCCCCATCTTCTCTCCTCCTCTTCCTCCATCCCCTCTTCTACCTACCCCCCCTCCCCCCCTCCTCCTCCTTCCAATCCCTCAGAGTCTCAGAGTCTCCCAAGCGCCGAAGATCAAAGCTTCGTCTCAAAATTACGTTGTTAAGTTAAGTTTCGAGAAGTGAAGAGAATTTCCGTTAAGTTTCTAGAAGTTTCAAGGAGTGAAGAGAATTTCCGTTAAGTTTCTAGAAGTTTCTAGAAGTTTCAAGGAGTGAAGAGAATTTCCGTTAAGTTTCTAGAAGTTTCGAGGAGTGAAGAGAATTTCCGTTGTTTCTAGAAGTTTCTAGAAGTTTCAAGGAGTGAAGAGAATTTCCGTTAAGTTTCTAGAAGTTTCGAGGAGTTTCGAGGAGTGATGTGAATTTTTGTTAAGTTTCTAGAAGTTTCTAGAAGTTTCGAGGAGTGATGTGAATTTTTGTTAAGTTTCTAGAAGTTTCTAGAAGTTTCGAGGAGTGAAGAGAATTTCCGTTAAGTTTCTAGAAGTTTCGAGGAGTGATGTGAATTTTCGTTAGGTTTCTAGAAATTTCGAGAAGTTTATCATTTCTCTTACTGTGGATCGCGAGGAAAGACTGAACTGTTTCTGCGGAGTCTTATATTCGCTTTCGTAAAAGAACAACATTTTTACTCATTCATAAAAAAAAAAAAAAAAAAAACATGGGGGTGGGAGTCGTAAGTAAGGAGAGACGCGAACCTTCCCGCTGTTGTTGTTTTTTTTTTCGTTTTTTTCTAGTATTAATTTTTGTTTATGGGACAGAGCTTTGCCTTATATGTTCGTCCGGACGGGGGTAATTATCGGACTTTATCCCAATTAAGCTGTGGTCAGGAAAGCTCGAGAGCTGAATTGGCTAACTATGTTCTAAGGGGGGGGGGGGGGCGAGGGGCAAGGGGGCTACGAGCAGAAAATAGAAAGATATTGCAAATATTAAAAATGAATAATTACGTCTAGATCTAACAATCTATTCATTGGTGTTCATATATATATATATATATATATATATATATATATATATATATATATATATATATATATATATATGTGTGTGTGTGTGTGTGTGTGTGTCTGTATTTATGCATGTATGTATAGTTACACCGATATACATTTAAACAAATACATACATGTATACATGCGTTTACAACACATACACAAACAAAATCATTCATTTACAACACAAAATCGTAAATCAACATACACAAATATACAGACCTATATACGCGAATATACCCATATACACACACAAACACATCTATTTACATACACAAACAAATACCCCCTCCCCTCCCCTCACCCTCACCCCCCAACCTCTCCTGAATCACTCTTTTGACAACGCTCGTTACTCCTAATTGAAGGACTCAAAGAACCCTCACAGGAGAAGGAGACGAAACAAATCCCCGACATGGCAACCCCCTCACCCTCTCCTACCCTATTGGGATTCAGGCTTATGCAGTCTCTTATTTATTATCAGTAAACAATTTGGATAGCTGTGTCAGAGATGAGGTCTGGCCGCCGTCCCTAAGCGATTGGCCAATCAGAGGGCGCCCGCGATTCGCCTCGACCAATGGGAACGCGAGGATTTGATGAAGTTCTGCTCGTCCTGACACAGTAATCACCAGGAAGGCTTATTCCTCCGTTATATCTTCTTCGTCAGGAGGCTATGCCGAGGGGGGGGGGGGGGAGGGTGATGTCTCAGCGTCTTGCTTGAAGGATGGTGTTGAAGGATGGTGTTTGTGTAGGAGGGAGCGGTGGTGGCGATGGTGACGCGTTGGTTGTCCTGATCATGATGCTTTGGGAGGCGCTGCTTTGGGTTCGGTGGGGTCTTTGGGACTTGGATTCTTTCTCTCTTGCTCTGTTTTCCTTTTTTTCCCTTTCTCTCTTTTTTTTTTGTTATTTCTCTCCTCTCTCTCTCTCTCTCTCTCTCTCTCTCTCTCTCTCTCTCTCTCTCTCTCTCATTCGTCTTCTTTCGTTTTGCCTCCTTTATCTCCTCTGAGGGTAATCGCCCTGTCGCGTTAGAGTAGAGCGCAACAAATCACACACACCCACAAATGTTTGTGTATATATATATATATATATATA
>BOPN01002411.1:60000-65000 GCA_017312705.2 Penaeus japonicus
GGGAGAGAGAGAGAGAGAGAGAGAGAGAAAGATAGAGAAAGAAAGAGAGAGAGAGAGAGAGAGAGAGAGAGAGAGAGAGAGAGAGAGAGAGAGAGAGAGAGAGAGAGAGAGAGAGAGAGAGAGAGAGAGAGAGAGAAAGAAAGAAAGAAAGAAAGAAAGAGAGAGAGAGAGAGAGAGAGAGAGAGAGAGAGAGAGAGAGAGAGAGAGAGAGAGAGAGAGAGAGAGAGAGAGAGAGAGAGAGAAAGAAAAAAAGAAAGAAAGAGAGAGAGAGAGAGAGAGAGAGAGAGAGAGAGAGAGAGAGAGAGAGAGAGAGAGAGAGAGAGAGAGAGAGAGAGAGAGAGAGAGAGAGAGAAAGAAAAAAAGAAAGAAAGAAAGAGAGAAAGAGAGAGAGAGAGAGAGAGAGAGAGAGAGAGAGAGAGAGAGAGAGAGAGAGAGAGAGAGAGAGAGAGAGAGAGAGAGGCCCTCTAAAAGGCCCAGTCATTACGCTTCATGATTCACTCCCAAAGAGGTGCCGAGTGAGAGGTCTCGACTTAACAAGAACTTTGAGGTGAGACTGTATTTGTTTGTTGTTTTGTGTCGGAAGGCCAAGGCTTCCTTTGCAAAGAAGGCGTGTCTTGGTCTTTTTCTTTCGATTTGTTTATTTCACACACGCAGACATACACAAAACCAAGCACACACACACATACACACACACACACACACACACACACACACACATAACCAAGCACACACACACACACACACACACACAATAACCAAGCACACACACACACACACATAACCAAGCACACACACACACACACACACACACAATAACCAAGCACACACACACACACACACACTTACACACACACACACTTACACCCCCCCCCCCCCCACACACACACACGTATCACAATGCCCTGCACTTTCATCTCACTCTCTCGCGAGTATTTCAAATAAAAGCACGTAATACATAAGAGATGACCCGATTACACACGAAGCCAAATATCACACATTATTATCAACATTTTATCTTCTTTCTTAGGGTTTTCCCGAAGAGAGGCGAATGAAGAAGAAGAAGAAGATAGGAGAAAAGAAAGAATCATGATAAAGAGTGAGAGAGAGAGAGAGAGAGAGAGAGAGGAGAGAGAGAGGAGAGAGAGAGAGAGAGAGAGAGAGAGAGAGAGAGAGAGAGAGAGAGAGAGAGAGAGAGAGAGAGAGAGAGAGAGAGAGAGAGAGAGAGAGAGAGATAGAGAGAAAGAGGCAGAGCGACGGATAAATAGAAAGAGAGAGAGAGAGAAAGAGGTAGATAGATAGATAGATAGATAGAAATAGAGAGGGAAAGAAAGAGAGAAAGAGAGAGAAATACAAGACTTATTTGAGGTTTATGACCCCACGTTTTCTATACCGATAAGATGGCTGAAATTCCGTTTTCTTTTTGCTTGTAATACGTTCACACACTTTGTGACGAATATGTTTATGTGAATATGTGAATATGTGTTAGTGTATCTGTGTGTGTGTGAGCGTGCGTGTTTATGTGTAAATGTACGTGTATAGCTGTGTGTGTGTGTGTGTGTGTGTGTGTGTGTGTGTGTGTGTGTGTGTGTGTGTGTGTGTGTGTGTGTGTGTGTGTGTGTGTGTGTGTGTGTGTGTGTGTGTGTGTGCTTGGTTATGTGTGTGTGTGTGTGTGTAAATTCGTCGTAGTGTAAGTATATATATACATATAAGATTTTTTGTGTATGTATGTGTGCGTCTTTGTGTGTATGCGCGTGTGTGTGTAAGCCTTTCGATAGAGATATCTTGGGATAAAGATTTCGGGGGGGGGGTGAAGGGGGGGGATAAGTAAGGGTGAAAAGGGGATGGAGTAAGGATGAAGCAAATGGGCGTTGAAGTGAAGAAGAAAAAAGGGGTGTAAAAATATAAGAAGAAGAAGAAGAAGAAGAGAGGAAAGAAGAGGAGGAAGAAGGAGAATACAAGACTGAATCAGAAGTAGAAGGGTGTAAGGGTGAATAATAAGAAGATTGCAAGGGTGCAGAAGAACATTGCAACGGTATAGAAATAAAAGCAAGGTGCAAGAGTAAAGAAGAAGAAGAAGCATATGAAACGGAAGAAAAAGAAAGTCATAAAGAATATAAGACGAAAGGGAGAGGAAGAAAGTAGAGAAAGGGAAGGGAATGGAAGGGAAGGGGAGGGGAGGGAGGGGAGTGAGGGAGGGGTCGTTTTAAAGATGAAGGGGAGCTGTCGAATCCTCAAGGAACGAGCGCAAGATATCATCTAAGAGGGAAGAGCAAGAGGAAGAGCGAGAGAGTAAGAGGAACGAGTGACTTGCCAAGATCTCAATGGCTGATCTGCCATTTATTTTTTTTTTTTTTTTTTTTTTTTTTTATGGTTTGGCGAGTCGGTTCATGATGCCAGAGTATAGATCTTAATCGAGAGAGAGAGAGAGAGAGAGAGAGAGAGAGAGAGAGAGAGAGAGAGAGAGAGAGAGAGAGAGAGAGAGAGAGAGAGAGATAAAACGACAGAGATAAACAGAGACAGTAAAACTATTGTCAAAATGGCTCTCCATCTCTCAATATCTCCACAGCCCTCTATGTACACACCACATTCATCACACACAGGGCATATTTTTCAACATTTTGGCTCTGTCGATGCCTTGCCAAGATATACCCACCCCTCCCCTCCCCTCCTACCCAGTCTCTCCCCCCCTCCCTGACGTACTATATTCGGCGCATATCCTGATGACTTCCCCTAACTAGATCGACAGCCCTTCCCCCCTACCCCCCTTTCCCCCCTTTCCCTTCAGTTTGGAGGTATTCGACGCTTCCATCTGCCTATTCGACACCTCTCCCAAGCCGGAAACTCGACGATATCTCAGGACAAGACGTCGAATTCAACCCCTGTCAGCTCGACAAGGGGCCCAACTAAGCATTTCCCATGTAGAGTCGACAAAGACACCCTGCCAACGCGAGCTTCCTCCCCCCCCCCCCCCCCCCTAAGAATAAGACAACACCCCCTGTCCCTAACCTAACAATTTCCCCCCGTCAATCCCACAATCTCTCCTAGCACTCTTTATTCCTTCCCTCCCCTAACCCCTCCTCCTCCTCCTCCTCCTCCTCCTCCTCCTCTCCCTCCCTCTCTCCTCCCCCACAACTATCCCCTTGTGGTGCTGACGAGCAGACAAAAGGGTTTCTTGCATCAGCAGCGAATCTCTGACCCAACACTCATTTGTCACAGGAATTCACGCATTGGCACCTTGCCCTATCTGTCAGCCATTGCCAATTGCCAAGTAATAATTTATGTTGCAGGGGAGAGGGAGAGGGAGAGGGAGAGGGAGAGGGAGAGGGAGAGGGAGAGGGAGAGGGAGAGGGAGAGGGAGAGGGAGAGGGAGAGGGAGAGAGAGAGAGAGAGAGAGGGAGAGGGAGAGGGAGAGGGAGAGGGAGAGGGAGAGGGAGAGGGAGAGAGAGGGAGGGAGAGAGGGAGAGAGAGAGAGAGAAAGAGAAAGAAAGGCAGAGAAAAGGAAATAGAGAGATAGAGATAGCGAGGTAAGACAATACATGAAGAATAACAATAATAATTATAATTATTACGTCAATGAAAATAATAAATAATAACAACATCAATGATGACAATAAGACTGATTAAGCACAATCAAATCTACTCTTAACCTAGCCACATCTCCCACGAAATCTAACCACACCTCTATCCCGATCAACCAAAATCAACCACAAACCATCCACTCTTTACCACAAATCTCCCGAACTGACCCGAACAACCACCTATTCCAAATCAGCTGATTCTTAGTTCACACAACCAACTCCCGTTTTCTTTCACCATCCGCCGTTCAAAAGAGCGCAAACCTCCGCCTCAGCTTTCGTTAAATTTAATCGTTAAATTCAATCACGTTGATGCTATTCTCCTTTGCCTTCGTTTATTCACACATTTTTGCTCATTGATTAATATTATACCATGAGTCTAGTCTTAATCTGTCGCCGTTCATCAGGGTATACATTTATATTACACAGATCTACACTACCATCCACCTGGTGACAAATTTATTCACCAAGTCGAGGTGAGAGATACGCTGATAATGATGATAATGTTGGTGATGATGGTAATAATATTAATCATAATTATAATTATTACATCAATTACACTGATAATGATGATAGTGATGATACTAGGTGTGAGATATTATCATTAAAAGTAATGATAACATCCACTATCTAATTCATAACTCGGCATATATTTTCTCTCTCATAATTCCAATTACCATCGTCATTATCATTAACAGTATTATAATCATTAATAAAACCATTATCATTTTTAGAACAATTCTTGTCAATATGAATAATGATGAATAGGATGATAATGATGAAATTGAAAATCGTCATTATCATCACTGCTATTTTGATACCAAAAATTTGAAGCGAAATTAAACCCTTTGATTATATAAGTACCATTATTATTACTTATTGTCATCAATACTAGTGTTATTATCATTGTTACACTATATTGCTATCTTTTGATTATCTTTTCTGGTTATATCTGCATTATCATCGTTTTGTTATCATTAATATCAACATTTTCATAAACATTCTAAACAGTGTGATTAAAGTGATATTTTTGTAGTTAATACCATTATCATTACCTTCATTATTATTAAAAGTATTTTATTTTTTATCATCATATTCATATTCTTTTTAAGTCGTTATCATTAGTAATAGTAGGGGAATTATTATGATTTTTATCATCCTTATCTTTATCATAATTATCATTATTATCATCAAATTGACTATTCTCAATATAACCATTCTTCTTATCACTATCATTTCATTTACTAATATCATTATAATTTTATTACTCTTATTATCATCAACATCATTATAATATTTATCATTCTTATCATTATCAACATCATTATCATTTTTATTATTATTATCATCCTCACTATTGTTGTTGATATTATAAGCTATTATCTTTATCATTATTAACATTGTTATTAGTCTTACAATTATTAT
>BOPN01002411.1:92500-95000 GCA_017312705.2 Penaeus japonicus
CTTTCAACCTTCTATGTGATTTCTGCAATGTGTCGATGTCAAGGACCGATTGGACTTATTAGAGCATTGTGCTGATTTGCATGAAACTATAGCTTTATCTTAAAAAAAGTAATTCTCGTTTGGAAAAAAAGCGATTGATATCTGATTAAGATGCCCGAGTTGATGTATGATTAGAATATGTGATTAGAATTTTGCATATTGTTTATAAAACGACAGGTTTTTCTTGGTCTTATCATACACACACACGCGCGCACACACACACACACACACACACACACACACACACACATACACACACACACTACACACACACTCATTCACTTCTGTGGATTCTGCCCTCTCAAAGTAATAATTCCGTGACCTTCACAAATTATTGCAGAGGTCACATGGGAGTCATAAAGGTAAAAAAAGGGTCAACATCTTGAACTTAAAGATACAAGTTCCGACACAAGAACCAGAACTTACGTGATCGTATGTGATCGTATGATTAATAACTTTATAATACAGTTATGTAATACCTTTAGATCTTTCGAAGTGTCCGTAATTACATATATGTTTATTTTCATTAACATATGAGTTATCATCATCAACATAAGAACAGGTCATTCAGAGGTATTATAACACGGAGAAAAAAAGTTTGGATTCTAACCATTCAAAAAAAAAAATAATGCACGGCCTTTAAAACGTATACCTGAAGGCACATGAAAGTTCACGGAAGGTCAAAATGACCAGCAGCCAAATGCTTTTAAATACTTAAAAAATGTATATTTCTAAACCATTTTATTTGCAGGTACTGGAACATAGTTCACTGTATAACACAAAAAAAAAAAATAAAAAAATAGAAAGAAAGAAAAAAAAAAAAACTTTAAATGCACATATATGTAAGATATTACATAACCTGATTCCTCATACGTCCTTAAGGTAAGGGTCAAGCACAGGTGACCTCTAACCTAAGGTCATGAAAAAGATCTCCGCCCTCAGAAATCCCTCTAATGATCCAGGTCATAATCAATAACCTTGCATAACCTCATGGCTAAGGATTTTTAAGATGCTCATGTTGTCTCTCATAACTTTAGGACTTTCTTAAATTTTTTTTATGTTATTCATTCATGTTGTTTATCTATGTGATTCACTTACGTTGTTGATTAATGTTGTTGATTTATGTTGTTGATATATGTTGTTCAACTATGTTTTCACTTGTTATTCCTTTATCTTGTTCATTTATGTTATTCACATATGTGGGTTTTTTATGTTGTTTATGTTCGTTATTCATTTATGTTGTTTAGTTATGTTATGTTTATATATATAAAATTATGCCTTTTTGTTCCAAAAGTGTTAGGTCAAGTATTATGATATAAAGTTTGCTCTCCATCATAATAACCCATTGTTATAGATATCTAAGATAAATAATCATACAGAATATGAGTTTTCACCATTTCAGTACCGTATTTTGTACATGTAAAAAAAAAAAAAAAGATTTGATATAACTGTCAAGTGTATTGAATAACGTCTAAGTCTATTTTCTAAAAGGGAATAGTTATATGTAGCACCCCCCCCCCAAAAAAAAAAAAAAAAAAAAAATACTTTCAGTACTTGTAGATATGCTACTGTTGACATTTTGCCCATTTCTGACACTAATTTCACTTCTGACATATGTGGAGGTTATGTATTAATTGAACTCAGAAGGTGAAACGTTAGGAAAAAAAATTCTGTTTTTGAGCAAAATTGCTTCGACTTATGAAACCAGCTTTGACTCTTATCTAAGACGATATACGGAAAAGAGTATCATATATGCAAATTAATGGTTTGTCTAATTACTTATACAGAATACACGCACACACAAACACACATGTTCGCGGGTATATGTGGTTGTTGGATGTGTGTGTGTGTGTGTGTATGTGTGCATTTTGAGGTCGATATAGAAAGAAATATTTAAAAAAAAATTGTCTAATTTTAACGACAAACAACGATTTATTTTTAATATAGCGACAGGCTCATCTGTATCCCCGTAAATAAAGATGAAATATGTTACATTTTGTCCATCCTAATCAATCGACCTCATGACCTTTGCATAATAGCGCTAAAGACACAGGAGGGTCAACGAAGGTCATGAGGTCAAAAACAAAATTCTGTAATATGTGTACTTACACTTATTGAAATTCGTATGTACACGTTCATGTATACTTACGTGCATAATGCATTCATGAATGTATATAGCCACCCACCTACCCATCTATCCATCCATCCATCCATCCACCCACCTACCCATCTATCCATCCATCCATCCACCCACCTAACCATCTATCCATCCATCCGTCCATCCACCCACCTACCCATCTATCCATCCATCCATCCATCCATCACCCACCTACCCATCTATCCATCCATCCATCCATCCATCCACCTATACATGCATACATGCATACATATATACATACATACATACATACATGCATACATACATACATACATATTCATACATTCATACATACATTCAAAC
>BOPN01002411.1:100000-105000 GCA_017312705.2 Penaeus japonicus
TCTCACTCCCCCCCCACCACTCTGTCTCTGTCTCTTCCTCTCTCTCCCTCCTCCTCCCTCCTCCCACCCTCTCTCTCTCTCTCTCTTTCTCCCCTCACCCCCCCCCCCCTCTCTCTCCTTTAAAACTCACTCTTCCTCGCCAGCACCACTTACGCGCGCGTGTCAGTCTCCCCCCACGACCTAGGTCAAAGGTCGCCGGCTGTTTGATTGAGTCTTTTTCCGTTTGCAGCTGCATTGTTTATGGGGGGAGAGGGGGGGTGGGGTGGAAGATTGAAATAAGGTTGATTGGAGGTAAAATAGAGTGTGGGGGGGTGCGGGGTATGAAGTAGGCGATGTAATATGTATATATATGTGTGTATATATGTATATATATATATATATATATATATATATATATATATATATATATATATATATATGCTTTTTCTCTTTCCTCTGTTACAATTATGTGTTTTGTGTGAGTAAACAAAAATAAAAGAAAATATGCCAACATATACCCTACTACGCACGGAAGACAACAAAACAATAATGTAAATAGCGAACCTTTTCTAATTAAGGGAAGAAAAAGGGTAAGCGGGAAGGGTGTGTCTGTCTCAGGAGAGGAAAAATGTAAAAGGGGTGTGGAAGAGGGGGAGGAGAGAAGAGGGAGGAAGAAGAGGAGAGGGAGAAGGATGAAGACAAGGATGTGGAGGAGATGGAAGATAAAGAGGATGAGGAGGAGCAAGAGATGGAAGAGGAAGAGGTGGAGGAAATGGAGTATTGAGAAGAAGAGAAGGAAGAGGAAGGGGACGAAATGGAGAAAGAGGAGAAAGGGAAGAAATAAGAAAAGCAGGACTAGGAGGAGGAAGAGGAAGGTGATGAAAAGGACAAGGAGACGGAAGAGGAGGAAATAGAGAAGGAAAAGGATTGCAGAAAAGGAAGTGGAGAAAGGGAAGAAAGAAAATGAAGACTTGAAAGAGATGAGAGAAGAGGAAGAGGAAGAAGAAGATAAAGATAAAAAAGACTGCAATGGAAGAGGAAAAAAAAGAAAGAAGAAGAAATCAAAGGACGAGAGAGAAAAAGAAGAAGCCAAGAAGAAGTAGAAGGAATAACAGGAAGAAGACAAGAAGAAAGAGAAAGAAGCGGAAGAAGACAAAGAGAAGTAAGAGGAAGAGGAGGAAGAGGAAGTCAAAGTCGGAGCGAGTTGGAATCCCTTCACACCTGCGACAAACAGGTGTGTTCGGAAGTAACGGTTCAATTTGCACAATGTAATTCCCTGAGACTGACTTTTCACACTAAATGCGAATAATTTAGAGGTCACTTACTCCCATTTCATTTCATTTATTACTCTGGATTATTTAATTTCATGAGTGTTGTAGAGGCATTTTAGAACGTAACCTGTTAACCGTAATGCTGTCTTTCTCTCTGTCTTTGTCTCTCTCTTTCTCTCTGTCTTTCTCTTTCTCTCTCTCTTTGTCTCTCTCTTTCTCTCTGTCTTTCTCTTTCTCTTTGTCTTTCTCTCTCTCTCTCTCTCTCTCTCTCTCTCTCTCTCTCTCCCTTTCTCTCTCTCTCTATCTCTCTCTCTCTCTCTCTCACTCTCACTCTCACTCTCACTCTCTCTCTCACACTCTCTCTCTCTCTCTCTCTCTCTCTCTCTCTCTCTCTCTCTCTCTCTCTCTCTCTCTCTCTCTCTCTCTCTCTCTCTCTCTCTCTCTCTCTCTCTCTCTCTCTCTCTCTCTCTCTCTCTCTCTCTCTCTCTCTCTCTCTCTCTTTCAATTCACACACACACGCACGCATACGCACACACTTCCCACTCCCCTTCCCCAACACCTTACTTATCCCACACCTTTCCATCAGACTTACTTAATCTCACACGTGCTCTTGTGAAATAGGAGAAGAGAGAGAGAGAGAGAGAGAGAGAGAGAGAGAGAGAGAGAGAGAGAGAGAGAGAGAGAGAGAGAGAGAGAGAGAGAGAGAGAGAGAGGGGGAGGGAGGAACAGGAAGAAAGAAGCAGGAACGAAGACAGAAAGAAGAAGAAGAAGGGGAGGAGGAGGAAAGGAGGAGGAGGAGGAGGAGGAGGAGGAAAAAAAGGAAGGGAAGAAAAAGGTAGGAGAAGAAGTCAAGCTTTAACACAGTTCGCCCTTACTTCCCCCTTATCCCCCTTCCCCCATACCCTCCCGCCCTACCCCTATCACCTCCCCCCCACCACACATACATACACTTACTACTACCACCCCTCCCCTCCCCTCACCCTCCCAACCACCCTCCCAACCACCCCTCCCCTTCCCCACCACCCCTCCCCCCTTCCCCTCACCCCACCACCCCTCCCCTCACCGCACCCAACCTCCTCCCCTCACCCCTCCCCTCATCCCTCCCCCCCCCTCCGACAATATACGCACTTCTTGTAACGAATTTCGGCTGTCATTATAACGTTCTTAATGTTACACCCGCGTTAAGATGTTCCGTGTGACATGACAAGCGGGAGATGAAGAGGGAGGTGGAAGATGAGGTTGAGATATTACGGATGCTGATGCTGGAGGTGAGGGTATGGATGCTTACGTGAGAGATAAGTGTTGTTAGGCTTCTTTGGTGTTCTTGTTGTCTTTGTTTTTGTGTTATCTTTGTTGTTCGTATTAGTATTTTTATCCTTATCATCGCCATTGTTGTTGTTTTTATTATTATTATTGTTATTAGTATCTTTATTATTATTATTGTTGTTTTTATTCTTATCACCATTATCATTATTATTATTATCATTATTATTACTATCATTATTATCGTTATTATCATAATTACTATCATTATCACTTTCATCAATATCGTTATCATTAAGGATAATAATAATGATAACAGCATTAACAACAACAATAATGATACTGATAAAATAATAACAATGCTGATAATAATAATAGTAGTAATCACTAATGATGATGATGATAATAACAATAATAGTAGTATTCTATAATGACTACAATAATGATAATAATGACAATGATATTGATGATAATAATAACGATGATAATAGCAATAATGATGATAGTAATGGCAATAACAACAGTAGTAATACAAATGATAACAATTATAATGATAGAATAATGTTCATCGTAATAACAATAAAACTGATAATGATTATGACAGTAAAATGATGATAATGATGATGAAACTACAATCAACATAACACTAACAACAATAAAAAGAAATAAAAAATGCATTAACAATTAAAATAACAATCATTATTATCATGTCGTCACTACCATACTCATCACTATCATTAATGTTATCAATATCATTTTGGAAATAACGACGATAGTAATTATGATGATAAGATGATGATTAATTATAAAGATGATTTAAAGAGGATAGTTAGAGAGGATGATGAAAATGTGTGATGATAATGAAGATAAAATTATCACTGATAATAATAACAATCGAAATTATAATAATGTTCATTTCTGTATATATGCGTAAGTGTAAGCACACGCACACACACATATTCAAACAGACATACACTCACACACACATATTCAAACACACACACACATATTTAAACACATATTCAAACAAACACACATTTTCAAACACACGCACATATATTCAAACACACACATATTCAAACACACACACACATTTTCAAATACACACACACATTTTCAAATACACACACATATTCAAGCACAAACACACACACACACACACACATACACACGCACAGACCCAAACACACACACCTAAACACACACACCTAAACACACATAAACACACATAAACACCCACACACATATTCAAACACACAAACACACACACACACACACAAACACACACACACACACAAACACACAGACCCAAACACACACACACACACACACCCAAACACACCTAAACACACACAAACACACACACACCCAAGCACGCACATGCCTGTCTGTCTATAGAGTATAAACACATACACACACGAACCACTGCGATTGAATAACCTTGATTAGATAACAGACTAATTACTGAGCACAATCCTTAATGAGCGCTGAATCATCACATCCCTCGATTCGCCAATCAAAAACGCTAAGAACTAGTTCCTGTCTCACTCTGTGGCCCCTCCCTCTCCTCCCTTCCCCCCCTTCCCCCTCTCCCCCTTTCTCTTCAGCCTTTCCCCTTCCCCTTCTCATTTTCTTTCTCCTTCTCTTTTTCCTTTTCCTTCCCCTTCCCCTTCCCCTTCCCCTTCCCCTTCCCCTTCCCCTTCCCCTTCCCCTTCCCCTTCCCCTTCCCCTTCCCCTTCCCCTTCCCCTTCCCCTTCCCCTTCCCCTTCCCCTTCCCCTCCCCCTTCTTACCCTCTCCCCCTCTCCCTTACCTCCTCCTCCTCTTCCTCCTCCTCCTCTTCCTCCTCCTCCTCCTCCTCTTCCTCCTCCTCCTCTTCCTCCCCCTTCCTCCTCCTCCTTCCCCCTCCTCCTCCTCTTCCTCCTCCTCCCCCCTTCCTCCTCCTCCTGTCTTAGCCATTCAAAGGTTGCAGGTCAAAGGTCACCGTCTCATTGCAACAATCTGTTCGCACTTCCGGTTCTGCTGTTGCTGTTGCTGAGCTGTTTTTTGCAACGTCATTTAACCTTGGGAATTTCTTGGTGGTCTTTGACATTTCAATCATGGGTGTGGACCCCCCCCTCCCCTCCCTCCTCCTTACCCTTTATGATGGTGTTCGATATACTCATCATCGATATTTTTTTTTTTTTTTTTTTTTTGATATGATTGCAATGATGATGACTGTAAACTGATCGGTGTCCCTGTCTGTTATTACTGCGAGTGACAAGTTCTGAAATCATGCAAATATATGTATATGTTTACATGTACTTATGTATATGTATATATATATATATATACATACATATATATATATATATATATATATATATATATATATATATATATATATATATATATATATATATATATATATATATATATATATATATCATATGTGTGTGTGTGTGTGTGTGTGTATCTTTTTATAAGCACACAGTCACACACACACACAC
>BOPN01002411.1:145000-152500 GCA_017312705.2 Penaeus japonicus
ACCACCCGACCCCCAACCCCAAAGACCACCCCACCCTCACCCCAACCCCTTAGACCATCCCCATCCCCACCCCGAATCTCACCCCCAACCCCTTAGGCCACCCGACCCCCACACCCAACCCCTTAGACCCCCCATCCGACCCCCCACCCCCACCCCCTTTTCCCAAAAAGAGCAGGTTACCTCGCCACTACATGATAATCAGCCGAAGAAAGAGAAAACTCATCGACAGGCATCATTACAAGAAACATCCTCTGTTTACTCAACGGAACGGGTTTCTTTACCCACTCTCCTTTTCCTCCTCCTCCTCCTTTCTTCCTCCCTCCCCTTCCTTCCCTCCTCCTTCTCCTACTTCTCCTCCCTCCCTCCCTCCCTTCCTCCCCTTCTCCTCCTCCTTCTCTTACCCCTCCCTCCTCCTTCTCCTACCCCTTCCTCCTTCCTCTCCCTCCTCCTTCTCCTACCCCTCCTCCTCCATCCCTCCTCCTCCTCCTCCTCCTCCTTCTCCTACCCCCTCCTCCCTCCCTACCTCCCCTTCTCCTCCTCCTTCTCTTACCCCTCCTCCATCCCTCCCTCCTTCTCCTACCCACACCTCCCTCCCTCCCTCCTCCATCCCTCCCTCCCTCCCCTCCTTCCTCCTCCTCCCCCTCCCCCCTTTTTCCTCCTGAGTGTAATTGGCGTCGACTCGAAAGTAAACGAGGTGTGAGATAAGAAAAAACTGAATGCCAGCCAACCGCAGACAGGCCGAGAGATAAGAGCTAACGACTCTTAACTACTTTCAATGGGTGGTTTACCTGTAGTTCAGTCAAAGGAGGCCGTTGGAAGTTGATTTTCGAGATGGTTATATATATATTTTTTCTTTCTTTCTTTTTTCCTTTTTTTCTTTTCTTTTTCTTTTTTTTATCTTTTTTCTTTTTCTTCTTTTTTCGTTTTCTTTCTTTTTCTTCTTTTTTTGTTTTTCTTTCTTTTTCTTTTTTCTCTTTCTTACTTTTTCTTTCTTTTCTTTCTTTCTTTTTTGTTCTTTCCGTCATTTTGTGTGTTGGTGTTACCGTTTTTAGGATGTTAGTGTTACGATTTTTATTATTATTATTGATACTCTTATCGGAATTTTGTTACTTTTGCTATCATCTTTTTATTTTACTATCGTTATCGTTATTATTACTATCATCATCATTATCATCATTCTCATTGCCAATATTATCATGATTATCATTCATATTATTGCCATTATCATTACTATCATTCTCATTATCACTATCATCATTATCGCGAACAAAAGAAGAAGAAGAGTGAGAGGGCGAAGAAGATGAAGAAGAGGAAGAAGAGTACAAAGAAAAGATAATATAAATATTTTAAAAGAATGAAAAGAAAAAGGTAGACGAAGAAGAAAAAGAAATTCAAAATAAAAGAAGGAGGAAAAGAAGCTGAAGAAGAAGGGGCGGGAGAGAAATGTAGAGAAAAAAGAGAGGGAGAGAAAGAAAGAAAGAGAAGGTGAGAGAGAAAGAGAAAAGAATAAATAGAGAGAAAGAGAGAGAAAGAACGAGAGAAAGTGGAAAAAGAGAGAGAGATGAAGAGAGAGACAGAACGAAAGTGGAGAAAGAGAGAGAGAGAGAGAACGAAAGTGAAGAGAGAGAGAGATAAAGAGAGAGAAAGAGAGAAAAAGAAAGAAAGACCGAGAGAGAGAGAGAGAGAAAGAGAGAGAAAATTACGAGAGAGAGAGAGAGAGAGCAAGAAAGAGAAAAGCGTTGGCATAAAGTGCATGCAAATCCAATCGCACGGAACGGACAAAGAGCGCCCATCATGCGGTACTCATGCGTTTCAAATCTATCTAAAACGGACCGGATCTGATAAGGCTTATCTCGATCTCATTCTCTCTCTTTGATACAAGGGCGAACCCGTGAAAGTTATAGTCAATGGCAAGGAAAAAAGACTTAGAATATTCGTTATATCATTACTCTTTAAGATGTTTCAAGTCCATTTTTTTTTTTTGTAAGTGTGACATCTTCATTTGCATTGTGCATGGCTTAGTTTATGGAGTATATGCAATGAATATTATATTGTTACGAGAAATTATATATGTATATATATATATATATATATATATATATATATATATATATATATATATATATATGACGATGATAGATGATCATGATAAAAAATAACAATTCTAATAATAACGTTAGTAATGATAATGATAATACTTACAATAATAACAATGATATAGATATTATGATAAATATGATAATAACAGCTAAAATAATAAGAACAATAATGATAATGATAGAAATACGAGTAACAAAAAAGATAATGAAACCAATACATCATTCACTCTAATACACTGAACTCTTAAAAGAAAGATAACCACACGACAAAAAAAAAAAAAAAAAAAAAAAAAATGAAAATCAAAACTGAAAAGCAATGACGTCATTCGAATGTCACGACTTTCTGTGCGAGATAAGCTAATCGGATTCGTCAGTCTCCGTCGGGAATTATAGACATTACGGAATGGGGACGTCGGGGGGAAAAGGGGTAGGGAGGGGGGAGGATGTATGGGGGAGGGGGAGAATATGGAGAGGGGAGGAGAGAATGGGCGGATACATTGGTATACAGATTATATGTCTTTTGTTTGTGTATATGGTTATATATATGTATATATACATATATGTATATGTACATATGTATATATACATATATATACATACATATATGCATGTTGATATACATATACATATTAATATACATATATGTGTGTGTGTGTGTGTGTGTGTATGTGTGTGTGTGTGTGTGTATATATATATATATATATATATATATATATATATATATATATGTATATATATACATATACATAGATAAAAACTGAAAAAGTATGAGAAAGAAGTATAGACAAAGAAAAAAAAATAAAAAAATGACATTCAATGAAGCTGCCACTAATCTAGTAACAAAGGAGCTTGAGTGAACTGTCGTCACGTTGATTAAGAATGAAGCAAAAACAGAAAAAAAACTGCAGCTTACAAGATCAATATCGACAGATATTGATCTTGATAGAGAGGCTTGTAGGTGAATGAGTAGGTAGGTGAAACAGAGAAATAAGTAGAAGGACAAACATATTAATGTAAAAAGAGACGAAGAGAGAGAGAGAAAAAAAAATGGCGAGGTTAGCTTGTGCGGTGGATGGAGAGGGGGGGGGGGAGAGGAGGAGGAGGAAGAGGACGGAGTGGGGGAAGAAGGGGAAGAAGAAAGCGTACGAGGAGGAGGAAGTGGAGGGGTAGGATGAAGAGGAGGAGGAGGAGGTGGAGGAGCAGGAGGAGGTGGAAGAACAGGAGGAGGAGGAGGAAGGGTAGGAGGAAGAGGGGGAATAGGGTGAGGAGGAAGGTTAGGAGGGGGAGGAGGAAGAGGAAGGGTAGGATGAGGAAGAGTAGGAAAGTGAGGAGGAGGAGGAGGAGGAAGAGAAGAGTAGGAGGAGGAAGAGTAGGAAAGTGAGGAGGAGGAAGGGTAAGAGGAGGAGGAGGAGGGGGAGGAGGAAGAGGAAGGGTAGGATGAGGAAGGGTAGTAGGGTGAGGAGGAGGAAGGTTAAGAGGAGGAAAAGGAGGAGGAGGAGAGGGGAGGGCGAAGGGCTCGCGCCGTGAGAACCCCCCTACTTCGTGACTGTCCCGTCCACCAGCGAGCCCGCCCTGATTCCCTCCTGATTGGCTCGGATTGGTAATCACTAATTGACGGCGATGGAGTCGTGACGAACAATCACCCAATCAGGGAGGTCGACCGTATCATCAGCTAATCGTGATAAGGTACATTTTGATTGAAATTTCAGCCTTAGACGGTTGTAGGAGGCGTGTGTGTGTGAGGAGGGCGGGGGTGGAGGAGGAGAGGAGTGGATTAGGGGGGGAGGGAGGGGGGAGAGAAATGGAGAAGGGGGTGGGACGTGTCAGTCAGGCAAAGGAAAGAGGAGGAGAAAGAGAGAGAGAGAGAGAGAGAGAGAGAGAGAGAGAGAGAGAGAGAGAGAGAGAGAGAGAGAGAGAGGGCGAGGGGTAAAACATGAAGAAAATGGAGTGGAGGTTCAGAAAAAAAGAAGAAAAAGGAGAGAGACAGAAAGAAAGAAGGAGAGAGAGAGAGAGAGAGAGAGAGAGAGCGAGAGAGAGAATGGGCGGCGCACTCAAGCACCCTGGCATTACTCTCACGTTTATATGGGCTGTCGACATGCTATCCGACATGACCAAGTGCTGGAGACGCGGAACTATCTTTCTTCCTCTGAGGAGATTGTGAGTCCCGATATGCGTGAATTATACACGTTCTGAAGCGATGCTTAGTATTCAAATATCTCTCCCTGTTATCAGCGCTATCTGCCGCCATGGAGAGTCGTGATGTAAACAGTAGGGTTGCAGAGGGGAAAATATCCAACGATGAAGAACGGAATTGGCGAGAACGTGACCCATTTCTTACGGTCTCTCTCCGATGGCTGAATTTTTCTCTCTTTTTTTTCCCGCGCTTTTTCCCACTCTCTTCTCCGCCCCGCCGCCATTTTTATTACCAGGTGAAGAGGGGGAAAGAGGTGTGCCAATCGCGCTTATGAAGTTCAGATCGACCTCTGAGGGTCTCTGGGGGTGATTATGATGCACAAATTCTTCGAGTAATAATCGTTTCTGACGGTGTTTTCGCGTCATCGATTAACCTGACAAATAACACTCCGATCTTTCTCCCGGCTGGATGGATGCGCCGGCGTGCGTGAGATCGCAGACACGTCTTCAAAACCCGCCACGCCAATTATTCACAAATCATAGGCCAATCCATTAGCGGGCTATGAAGTATAATTGGGAATGATTGTTGTGTCGAAAGACTAAGATACTCTGTTTTGAATAAATCCAGAGATATGCCTCTCTTGCGCTGGGAGAGGGCGGTAGAGCGGGCTTCGAAAGGTTATCAGTGTCAATCTCTGGTTTGGCGGGAAAAATGTGTATGGAATTCTCCCCTTTTGCCTTTTCTGATTAAAAAAAGAGAAAATTGCGGATTTTGAATAGTTTTTTTTCTACATAACATCAGTCTTATTCCCACAAAAAATAGCTTTATCTCCAGTGGAAAGTGATGAGGTTTTTAATAGAAAATTTATTCGAAGTATTTGAAGAAAACAACAATGAAGATCTCCCATGTACGAAAACAAACGAAATCACCAGTTCAGGTCTATAATGACACACTCTCCCATCCGAACGAAAACCCCGAGACACAAATTAGAAGAAAAAAATGAGGTGGGTGAAGCGGTGGGTGGGTGAGGGGGGGGGGGGCGGGGAGAGGAGAAAGTGCAATAAAAGCCTGCAATAGCATCCAAATAAGAGTTCTGTCAGATAGGCGATAACGCTTGTTCACACCCAGTTAGGTTAAGTCATGGCGCGCTGCCTGGAAAATATATCTCTAGCCATTACGTGCTAAAGTTTATTCGCTTTGATGAAATCTGTTTCGTAGAGTGATTGATTTTCCATTTGTGTGTTTTTCGAAGTTTATTTTCCTATTTATTATTCCTTTAGTGTTTTTTCTTTCTTTTTTTTTTAGCCGTCTGGGATATTTGTAGTTTAGTTACAATATGGCCGACACAGACTGGCTCGTAAAGATGTCTTTTAACGAATCAACAGATCGTATGTAAATTTTCTAGGACAATCTAGTACGCTTAATTAAATCACCTATGGGACTATTTGATCTTTCATTATTTTATTATCTACGATACGCCAGGGGGGATAGAGGATGAAGTGAATAGAAGACAAAACTAATATCATTCATATTAATTTACCTTGGTTGGCTTTCATTGTCAGTTTTCATTAATATGTATTAACGGATATATATTTCAAGTTGATGAAATACAGAAAGTGAAGAAAACCCTCCAATATGTGTGTGTGTGTGTGTGTATATACATACATATATATATACATACACATATATATAAAGCTAAAAGAAATCAATCCCATTTCGCACGCAGACGCCCACGCAGCAGAAATACATAAACTCGTGTATCGTTCCACACATAAACAATAAAATCCCAATTTAAAATGCACAATAACAAAAGCCGGGATACAATCCACAACCGAAACACAATGTTCTGTCCTGCCCATCAGATTTGCTCTCTCGTTCATGAATATTCAACCAGAGTGAGAGCGCTTGCGGTACAGTATTATATATATCACGCCGGCACAGTATTACACTGATATATACCACATCCAAGCTTTAATAAGTACGTATGGCATTCCGTTACACATTCCACATGTATCGGGATCCGCCGAAAATAGATTAGTTGAGGATGGCAGAACCCGTCGTGTTTATCGACCGCGTGTCTGTCTGTCTGTCTGTCTGTCTGTCTTTGTGCCTTCAGCGTGGCTCGTGAAAGCACGTGCAATTCGTATAAGCCTTTGATGCCGAGTGCTTGAATTCACTGTTTCTGGTTCGGTGGTGATGGTCGTGGGGTTATATTTATTTATTTATTTTATCTATTTTGTTTATGATTGCTTTTGTGTTTGTTTTTGGTATTGTGACTATTGTTATCATTATTATCCTTATATTATTATCTTTATCATCATCACCATCGTCATCATCGTCATCGTCTTCACCATCGTCATCATCGTCTTCATCATCGTCATCATCATTGTCATCATCATCATCATCATCATCATCATTATTGTTGTTGTTATTATCATTATCCTTATTATTTTCATTATCAATATCCTCATCAATGTAATTCCTATCATTACTATGATCATTGTTATCACTATCATGGTTATTGCCATTATTATTATTGTAAAGATTATTTTTATCATCAATATTATCAATGTCATTATTTTTATTATTTCTATTATTATTGTTATCATCACTATCACTATTATAATTATTATTATTATCATTATTAGTAGTATTATTATCATTATTATTATTATTATTATTATTATTATTATTATTATTATCATTGTTATTATTATTATCACTATTATCATTTATATCTTTATTATTATTATTATTGTTATTATTATTATTATTACTATTATTATTATTATTATTATTATTATTTTTATTATTATTATTATTTCTATAAGTGTTATTATTGCTATCGTTATTATTATCATCATTGCTATTATCATTATTTTTATTACTATTGTTATCATTGAAATTGTTACAATGATAGTCATCGTAGCTGTTATTATTATCATTATTATTGTTGTTATTATCTTTATTATCATTACTGTTATTATCATTATTGCTAGTATTGTTGTTGTTGTCCTTATTATCACTATAATTATTATTGTTATTAAAACCATTATCGTTATCATTATCATTCCCATTATTGTCATTATCATTGTTATTGTCATTATTACAATCATTATTTGAATTACCATTATCATTATCATTGGTGTTGTTGTTATCACAATAATTATTATCATTGTTATTGTAATGATTATTACCACTACATTTGATATTATTATTACCATTATCATTGTCATTATTATTATTGCTATTGTTATCGTTATTTTC
>BOPN01002411.1:172500-175000 GCA_017312705.2 Penaeus japonicus
CTCTCTCTCTCTCTCTCTCTCTCTCTCTCTCTCTCTCTCTCTCTCTCTCTCTCTCTCTCTCTCTCTCTCTCTCTCTCTCTCTCTCTCTATCTCCCTCCCTCCCTCTCTCTCTCTCTCTCTCTCTCTCTCTCTCTCTCTCTCTCTCTCTCTCTCTCTCTCTCTCTCTCTCTCTCTCTCTCTCTCTCTCTCTCTCTCTCTCTCTCTCTCTCTCTCTCTCTCTCTCTCTCTCTCTCTCTCTCTCTCTCTCTCTCTCTCTCTCTCTATCTATCTATCTTTCTCTCTCTCTCTCTCTCTCTCTCTCTCTCTCTCTCTCTCTCTCTCTCTCTCTCTCTCTCTCTCTCTCTCTCTCTCTCTCTCTCTCTCTCTCTCTCTCTCTCTCCCTCTCCCCCTCTCTCTCTCTCTCTCTCCCCCTCTCTCTCTTTTCTCCCCCGCCCCCCTATTTCTCTCTCTCACTCTCTCTCTCTCTCTCTCTCTCTCTCTCTCTCTCTCTCTCTCTCTCTCTCTCTCTCTCTCTCTCTCTCTCTCTCTCTCTCTCTCTCTCTCTCTCTCTCTCTCCGATTAGCAACGAATTAATCCGAGATTAATTTAATCCTTTTAACTTGTTGAATGACCAGCAAATTCCACAGACGGATTTAAATCTAATATGTATTTTATTGCCGTTGAAAAAAAGAGGATTACTTTTCGTGATAATTTCATAATCATGTTAATTTTGGATATGATTTAGATAATAAAGTTTAATTATATTATTGTATATTCGACTAATTAACGGTGATTTGAGTATGATTGGAATGATTGTGATGTGTATTTGTGTGGACTTTGTTTCGTTTTATTGTTTATTTTCTGGCATCATAATTTTTGCGTAATTGAAAAGGCGTGATGTTGAATGGAGAATTTATTTTTCTTTTATGCATATCACACACAGTGCGTACACACACGCCTCACACACACACACACACACACACACACACACACACACACACACACACACACACACACATACACGCACACACGCACACACACACACATACACGCACATATATATATATATATATATATATATATATATATATATATATATATATATATATATATATATATATACATATATATACATATACATATATGCATTCACTTCCCCTTTCTCTCTTTCCTCTTCCATTCACTAATTCCACCTCCTCTCCCCTCTATCACTCTCCCTTTCTCTCTCTTTTTCCTTTCACCTCTCTCTCTCTCTCTCTCTCTCTCTCTCTCTCTCTCTCTCTCTCTCTCTCTCTCTCTCTCTCTCTCTCTCTCTCTCTCTCTCTCTCTCTCTCTCTCTCTCTCTCTCTCTCTCTTCCTTTCCCCTCCCCCTTTCCTCTCTCCCACTCCCTATCCTCCCCTCCCCTCTCCTTCCCTATCCCTACCCTTCCCCCGTCCCTATATATCCCCCGTTTTTCCTTTTCCATCCCCCCCTTCCTCTCCCATTTCCCCTACTCCTTCGCTTCCCTGCCCTTCCCTTCCCTTCCCTTCTTTCCCATCCCTTCCCCTTCCCTCTTCCCTCCCCTCCCGACTCCAACCCTCCCCTCCTCCCCTTTGAACCTAACCCCTTTCCCACCCTCCCCTTCGACCTAACCCCTTTCCCCCCTCCCCTTCAGCTTAACCCCCTTTCCCCCTCCTCCCCCACTGGCCCTAACCCCTTCCCCCCTCCCTCCCCCTTCGACCTAACCCTTTCCACCCCTCCCTTCCCCTCACCCCCTCCAATCCCCCCCTCCCCCTTCCCCTCTTCCCCTACCAATCCCCCCCTCCCCCTTCCGCTCCCCCCCCCAACCACCCCCCCTCCCCCCACACACACATACCCTAACACGCCGCACCATTTTTATGATTCCCTTTTGTAGCTCTCGTAAACATCAGCGCCCATAAACCTTATTATGCAAACAGATAACGATAAACTTCGAATCCCTATTGCGATCACGTGATGGGCCTGATGGGGTTGATGGGCCTTGATGGGGCTGAGTAAACAGGCTTTAAAAAAAATTCTGAGCGCGGATTCACTACTCGCACGTGTATGTATTTCGGGCGGAGACTGCTATTGTTTATGTCAGGGGTGATCAAGGAGGAGGAGTGGAAGGAAGGGAAAGAGGGGGAGGGAGGGGGAGGAAGGAGGGAGAGGAAGGGATAGAGAGAGAGAGAGAGAGAGAGAGAGAGAGAGAGAGAGAGAGAGAGAGAGAGAGAGAGAGAGAGAGAGAGAGAGAAGTAAAGTACAATACGTTTAAAAGAAGCAAAAAAAAAAAAGAGTCACAACCATTAGAAAATAAAAAACCAACAAAACAAGAGAAAAAAAAACTATTTAAGTTTTCAAACCAAAAAAAATCAGTACTCCTACCCCTTAACCCCCCCTCAAAAAAAAAAAAAAAATATATATAAGACCTGCATATCCAGAAGGCCCCTTACCTCATGACACATATAACTCTTCCATGAGTATGTCCTCCCAATCCCTCGGATACGTCTCGAATACATCACG
>BOPN01002411.1:182500-185000 GCA_017312705.2 Penaeus japonicus
TCTCTCTCTCGCTTATTCGCTCTCTCTCGCTCTGTCGCTTTGTCTTGCTCTCTGTTTCTGTCTGGCTGACTGTCTCTCTGTCTGTCTGCCTCTTTTTCTCTTTCTCGTTCTCTCTCTCTTTCTCTCTCTCTCTTCTCTCTCTCTCTCTCTCTCTGTTTCTCTCTCTCTCTCTCTCTCTTTCTCTCTCTGTCTCTCTCTCTCTCTTGTCTCTCTTTCTCTCCCTCTCTTTTTCTCTCGCTCGCTCGCTCGCTTTCTCCCCCCCCCTCTCTCTCTCTCTCTCTCACGAATCGGTGTGAGGATCCGCGCACACTAATTCGTTGGACATTTTTTTTATTATAGTTTAAATGCAATAAACTTTAAACTCCGCCCAACTCCTTCTCCACTCTTGCAATAGATCTCATTAATAACTTCAACCATATTCTTGATTCTACTCCCCTCCCCCCCCCCCTTCCCCCCTCCCCCACAACTCCCAATCCCTCGTTTACTATCTACCTTCTTCTCCACCTTCTTCCCTATCCACTACCTTTCCCTCTCTCTACCCTTCCCCTCTCTCCCCACTTCTACAGCCCTCTACCTCCTTACACCAACTTTGCCCATGCCCTTACCTATGGCTTCCCCTCTCTACCCCCTATTCTTACCTCACCTCCCCCTAACCACTCTCCCCCTTCTTCTCTTTTCATGCCTTTTCCCACATCCCCGCTATTTCCCCTCTACCCCTTCCTTCTTCCCCTTTTGTTCGGCCTTACCCCTCTCTCTATACCCCTCGTTTTCCCCTTTTCTTCATTCGCCCTTTACCCAATCTTTATATCCCCTCTATACCCTTTCTCCACACCCCTTCCATTCCCCTTTTCCCCCACACCCCTTCTTCTTTCCCCCTCTCTCCACACCCCTTTTTCCCCCTCCCCTCTCTCTCTACACCACTCGCTTCCCCCTTTCCCCCCTCACTCCAAACGCCCAATTCCCCCTCCCCCAACTTACCCTTTCCCCACTCTCTCCCCACACCTATTTCCCCTCTTCTCTCTACATACACCCTTTCCCCCCTCCCTTCCCCCTTTCCCCTCCCACCTGCACCCTTTCCCTCCCCCTCCCTTCCCCCTTTCCTCCCCCTCCCTTCCCTCTTTCCCCTCCCACCTACACCCTTTCCCTCCCCCTCCCTTCCCCCTTTCCCCTCCCACCTACACCCTTCCCCCCCCTCCCTTCCCCCTCCCACCTGCACCCTTCCCTCCCCCTCCCTTCCCCCTTTCTTCCCCCCGTCTGCACCCTTCCCTCCCCCTCCCTTCCCCCTCCCTTCCCCCTTTCCTCCCCCCACCTGCACCCCCCCTCCCCCTCCCTTCCCCCTTTCCTCCCCCCACCTACACCCTTCCCTCCCCCTCCCTTCCCCCTTTCCTCCCCCCATCTGCACCCTTTCCTCCCCCTCCCTTCCCTCTTTCCCCTCCCACCTACACCCTTCCCATCCCCATCCCTTCCCCCTTTCCCCTCCCACCTGCACCCTTTCCCTCCCCCTCCCTTCCCCCTTTCCTCCCCCCATCTGCACCCCCCTCCCCCTCCCTTCCCCCTTTCCTCCCCCCACCTGCACCCTTCCCCTCCCCCTCCCTTCCCCCTTACCCCTCCCACCTGCACCCTTTCCCCCCTCCCCCTCCCTTTCCCCTTTCCCCTCCCACCTACACCCTCCCCTCCCCTCCCCCTCCCTTCCCCCTTTCCCCTCCCACCTACACCCTCCCCTCCCCCTCCCTTCCCCCTCAGCGACCCTCATTCCTCATACTGGTAATGCGACGGTCCCGAAATTCAATCTTTCGGAACTGCTGTTTTCCTTGTGGCGCTGCAGGGGGGCGCCGCGTATCTTTGAGGGGGGGGAGGGGGGAGAAGAGGGGAAAGGGTGGGTGGGAAGAGGAGAAGAGGGGGAAAGGAAGGGAGAGGGGAAAGGGGGGTGGGAAGGGGAGAAGAGGGGGAAAGGAAGGGAGAGGGGAAAGGGGGGTGGGAAGGGGAGAAGATGAGAGAGAGAGAGAGAGAGAGAGAGAGAGAGAGAGAGAGAGAGAGAGAGAGAGAGAAAGAGAGAGAGAAAGAAAGAAACAAAAATCAAAGTCCGGATGGTTTCGTCCCCTCTTACTTTACCCCCACCCCAACCCCCAACACCCCACCCAACCCATACCCCTCCCCCTGCCGACCCTGGGAAGGGCACGTGGCAAGTGATGGAGGGAAGGGGTAGAGGGGTCAGAGGGTGAAGGTGGGGGGGGGGGGGAGTGCGTGCGTGAAAGGGCATGATGTGTCAAAGGACAGGAGTCAGGTCAGAGAAGCCATTTTGCTGATCCAGATCTTCCCTCCTCTGTACCCCCCCCCCCCTTCCCCTGCCCTTCTCTCCCCCTCCGTGCACGTGTCATGGTCACGGCCGTTGGGGGAGGGGGGTGATGTGAAGGAGGGAGGGAGGGAAGGAGGGTTAGAGGAGGGGGAGTGGAGGGAGGGAGGGAGGGAGGAAGGAGGAAAGTAGAGAGAGAGAGAGAGA
>BOPN01002412.1:20000-22500 GCA_017312705.2 Penaeus japonicus
GCGTGGGGTCAATCACAGACATTCGAGATTATGGGGAGGAAATGGGGACTTGTATCAAACTTGACATTGTGTAGTTAGGTAGATGGTAATGTGTTGTAGAGGCAAGAATTAATCTGAATAAAATGTTATGTATATATGTGTGTGTGTGTGTGTGTGCGCGCGTGTGTGTGTATGTGTATGTGTGTGTGTGTGTGTGTGTGTGTGTGTGTGTGTGTGTGTGTGTGTGTGTATGTGTGTGTGCCTTTATTGCAGTGGAACGCTAGCCACGGCAAGCGTTTGAGACGCCACAAAAGCCACTCACCCACGACAGTTAGGATTGCGTACTCCACCAGCGTGTTGAAGGCCGGAGCCTCAGCCAGGACCTCACACTTGTACCTGCCGGAGGTGGCCAGCGTCACGTCCTTGAGCACCACCTGTTGTCCCGTGCTCGCCTCGTGCTGAGGAAGAAGAGACAATGGGTTATTAATTCAACAGCTGACTTGTAGCTTAAGTGGTGTTCTTAAGTACGTATTGTTTTATTTACTAAGGGGGACTATGAACTACTTCGTTTGCCTTTGCTCCTTTTTCCTCTCTCTCTCTCTCTCTCTCTCTCTCTCTCTCTCTCTCTCTCTCTCTCTCTCTCTCTCTCTCTCCCCCCCTCTCTCTCTCTCTCTCTCTCTCTCTCTCTCTCTCTCTCTCTCTCTCTCTCTCTCTCTCTCTCTCTCTCTCTCTCTCTCTCTCTCTCTCTCTCTCTCTCTCTCTCTCTCTCTCTCTCTCTCTCTCTCTTTCTCTCTGGCTCTCTCTCCTTTCTCTCCCGCCCCCCTTCTCTCCCGCTTGCCAACTCCCAATACGCCTCCCTCCTCCTCCTTCTCCCCGACTGTCAGTCACTTCTCCCGCCCTCTTGTTTAGCACTCTGAATTCGGGAAGGTGCGCGGCCTCCCTCCAACTTTGAATAAAAAGTTCCAAAGCGAGGAAATAAAATATGAGAGCCATTAAACTTGCACAAGTTGCAGTCGGGTGGATTCCCGGCCCGCCCTTGATGCGCCCACGTCGCCTCCAGTCGCGCCTCTCCCCGCCCGCGCCCCTTCATCTACTCGCCCATTCTTTATGCCTCCTCTCTCCACCTTCTTATGTCTCCTAAGCCTCCTTTGGGGCGTCCCTGCGGCTTGGGAGATGGGCCCGGATTTTCCTGTGTTGGGCTTGTTATCACTACTGTTCTCGGTTAGTCTTATCACTAGTGTAATCATTGTTATTATTGGTGATATTGCTATTATTATTACTATTATCGTTATAAATATTATAAACATTATTATCATTATCATTAATTCTATCATTATTGTTAGTATTGGTATTATCATTATTATCATCGTTATCATTATTATTATCATTATCATTATGATTGCTATTATTATTTTCATTATTATCATAATAATTTACATTATCTGATTATCATTATGAGTATCATTTTTGTTATTATTGTCATCTTTTATTACTAATATTATCCTCAATATTATTATTATCATTATCTTTTTCATTGTTATTGAATTGTTTACCATTATTACTATTATCATTATTATTGTTATCGAAATGTTTATCATTAATACTTTTATAATTATTATCAATATTATCAGTATTGCCATTATTGTTATCATCATCAATATTGTTGTTATTGGTGTTGTTGTTAATAGTATTATCATATCATCAATATCATCATTACTATAATTAATAATCTTTATTGTTAGTATTACCATTAAGATTTAGGAAATTTTCCTGCACATATCTTCATTTACTGATATCTTTATTTATTCTTTCACATTCTTGTATACATTAACTTTTTTTTTAAGAATCGGTTTTGTTGTAGTGACTACAAACGTTATTTGTATATCATATCTGTCTCTTATCGTATTGCCTTTAATCTTCACAAATAAAAGAATCAACACTTCACCACATCATAACCACATCACAGTCAATACCACCGTCATAGTCATCACCCCGAGGCCTCGAACTCGAAATCCTCGCTCACCATCATCACACTCGCCACCACATGAACTCGGAGAAAAGACTTGGGGAACACAGTGCCATAACTTCCAATGTTTTCAGACATATAATTAAGACGATAAAGTAGAACCTTCCCACAGCGGCTCTTAACCCTCACTAGGAGAGTCTAAGCACCTTTGGTCGAAACGGTTAAGACTTTGGCTTTATGCACCGTAACTCCGTTGCATGTTCACTACAGCACCGATGCGCTCACTGTAACTGTTGTAACTGTAACTGTTGTAGATTCACTGTGATGCTGCTTTTTTGTGTATTCTATTGTGTTCATTGTAATTCTGCTGTATTCTTCTAAATTCCGCTGTGTTCGTTGTGACTCTGCTATATTTTCTCTGTAATTCTGTTTATGTTCACTGTAATTCTGTTGGATGAGCATGGCGATCTTGCTGTATGTTCACTGTAACTTTGCTGTATTTTTCAGTGAAATGCTATTGTTCCACAGTAACTTGTCATTGTAATATTGATCTTC
>BOPN01002412.1:27500-32500 GCA_017312705.2 Penaeus japonicus
ATTCAAAAGAAAGATGACGTGGGAAACCAGATAAGCTTGTTGCAACTGCCGTACCCTGAACTTCTTGAATGGTCAGACTAGCATATTGAAGCACTATTCTCATTGTCTTTAAATGATACAAACTACAATGAGAAGTTCACGAAAAATCGTAGAGTTACGCTTGAACGCAACGGTTATATCGTTGTGTCTGCTGAGGAGTCTAGCTGAACATGAGATCTCATTATTATTATTATACTTTTTTTTCTATTTGATTTCTTTGGTTGGAAGGGCTGTGCTTCAATTCATCTTTATACACGAGTTGTTATTCTTGTATTTTTGTTCACCATTCTGCAGCTACACAAAACTCACAGAGCAAAGTTATCACAAACAAAACTTCAAACCCGCAACAGATACAGAAACTGAAACCAAAACAACTAGGTACGAGATGCCGCGCCTTCGCCTTGAAGTAAGCAAGCAAACGGTTCAGACACAGTTCCAATTATAACTACAAATTTTGAGAGAAGACGAGATGGGGCTTTGTAGTCGATCCGCCCCCCTTCCCCCCCTCAAGCCATCCTCCCACCCCCCTCCCCCCTCCTCCCAATCCTTCTCCTCCTCACGATCCCTCCATGAGAAGAGGTTCATGAATAAATTCTGATGAAACAATAGATGTTCCAACCCCTTCTAAAGTGCGTCTGATGAGTATTCAGCGACGGACAAAGAGATTCTGGTGAGATCGCGCCGGTAGA
Organism: Penaeus japonicus; assembly: GCA_017312705.2. Lineage (NCBI taxonomy): Eukaryota > Metazoa > Arthropoda > Malacostraca > Decapoda > Penaeidae > Penaeus > Penaeus japonicus. The sequence continues at coordinate 28,229 of BOPN01002412.1, forward strand.
TTCTAGGTTTATTAGTGTTGTGGTTTGTTGGTGTTAGGGAGAGAGGCTTTGGGTTCTGGGAGGCCTTTGGTGGGATGCGATTTCGCTTTTTCCTTTCGCGCTGTTTCCGTTGCTGTTTTATGTCATTCGTTTTGTTTTCATCATTAGAATTGATCATCACCCTCTTGTTTTTTTTTTTTTTTTTTTTTTTTTTTTTTTTTTTTTTTTTTTTTTTTTTTTTTTTTTTTTTTTTTTTTTTTTTTTTGCTTTTTTTTCTTTGTCATAATTTCATTACTATTATTACTCTTATGATGTTATTAGCATCCTTATTGTGAATATCATTATTATCATTATTGTTATTATCATTATCACGTTATCGTTATCATTATTGTTATTATCAAAATCATTTTTATCATCATTATCATAACCAGTATTCTTTTTATCTTTTCGCTTACCGTTAGTATCGTCATCATCATCATTATCATTGTTATCCGCCCACTTTTGTTTACGCCCTCCCCGCCCTCCTTAAAAAAAATAATGAATGCATTTGGCTGTCCTGTGAGCGATGCAGTTATCGTGTGGGGCCTCTTGGATTCCTCAGAGAAACGCAGAGTCAACATTTGGGAACCATTAGTAAGCTTTCATCTTTACGACACCAGAAAACCGGTCGGGCGCACGCAGGCTGGTTAACATGCGATATAAACATGTCTCAGTATTGTTGTGTATGGATTGACCTTGCGATATGCAATCTCTCTTTTTAGACTATTGGACGAAAATCGCTGGAAATATGATATTTATGTTTGTTCTATATTCAAATTTGGTTCGCTTATATTTCTTATTTATTCGTTCTTTTGAGGGGGAGGGGGAATCTGTGTGTGTGTGTGTGTGTGTGTGTGTGTGTGTGTGTGTGTGTGTGTGTGTGTGTGTGTGTGTGTGTGTGTGTGTGTGTGTGTGTGTGTTGTGTACTGAGGGTGTGGATTAGTTTATAGTTTATCATCCCTACTCCCCAGAGCATTGCAAGTCTATCAAATGTTTATACGCGCATCTTTCTGTCTTTGAATTTTGATAACATTGCAGATATTCGTGCATTCATATGAACGATACCCTCGTGACAACTGCTTTCTAATAAATATTCATGCACATCTATACGTGATTGCTATTGGTCTTACCTACATAAATCAGCTTAATATATTGACTTTCTACTCAGAGTTACTCATAAGGGCCCGAGTTTTCCACGAACTTTAAACTTTTGAGATTCACTGGGAACTCAGAAAGCGATGATTTTTTAATACAAAAGATAGCAAATAAAAAAAGAAAGAAAGAAAGTAACGAAAAAACGGAATATGCATCACGCATTTCGTGAGTATTTTTACTAAACGAAAAGGGGTGTAACTGATGTCACTATAGTATGTTGTATGTGTTGATATGTGTTGACAAATTGTTGATCGAATGGCAATGTTGAACATAGCAATGGTGTGAGTTGAAGACCACGTAATGATAAAAGATTTACCTACATTGAAATTATTGATTAGAACATTTATATCCCTTTAGAGTTTTTTCGTTTGTTTGTTTTCTCGATTTTTCTGTCTCCTCATATTCATGTCTAATGTAATTCAGTCGCAATTATAGACTTCTTTGGCGAGGATATTAAAAGTCTAGTTAATTAGTTATGTGTCTTTATACGGTGTTCAAGAGCGAAGGGCTTTGGCCATTATTATGAATCATTGTTATGCTCTTTCAGATATTGTGTTCTACTGTTGGGCTTCAGATGGCGTTTTGTGTTCGTTCGGATTGTCGCCCGTTTTTTTTTAGCATTATTTACAGTTTGTATTCACGTTTGAGCTCACTGTTTATTTGTCATGTATTGTCACATTTCTCTTCATATGGAGATAGTGACTTTAATAACCGGAACGCATTTTCATAAGGCTTCTTTTGGAAGTAGCTAGTTCAATACCTCCTTTCTGAACGTTGTTTGTTGTGCGGTTTCTGTCTCTTAATGTTTGTGTGGAATATGTACATTCTTGGTGGATTTTGGGCCTTTTATTCTTCTACCTTCTTTTCATTTCTTTCTTTTGTTTTCTTCCTGATATCAGGTTGGACTGTTTAACTTCTCTTGGTGACTCCGCTTACCTATGAGTTTTATTTATGTGTATTTTCATTAAAGCTTTACATAATGACATAAGTCCGTTATTTCGCTTCATGTCTCGTCTTAAGATCTTGTCATTATATCACTCTGTCGCAGTATCTCCTTTGTGAGAGTTCCTTGCCTGCCTCTACTGCCCCGTTCCTCTTCTGAATGCTGTCTCGTTTTGACTACAGCATTTATCGCATGATTTCCTCTTTTCTGAATTAAGCGTGGCAAATGTCTCCCCTCATTGTGCACCTTGCAGTTGTCAGTCAACAAATAACACTTATACTATTGCGCTCTTCTCTCTCTCTCTCTCTCTTTCCCTTTCTCTCTCTCTCTCTCTCTCTCTCTCTCTCTCTCTCTCTCTCTCTCTCTCTCTCTCTCTCTCTCTCATAGCACACATGCTGTTGCGTTTCTCTCTCTCTCTCTCTCTCTCCCTGCATCGCACGGTCCGCAGCAGCCTCTGTTCGGCCTCCCTGTATTGCAGTGTTCCCGGCCGCAATATGTACAGCACCCCTGGTATGGTCCTCGCACCCCGACTCATGGTACATCAGCTACACCGCGTCATTAAAAAATATAAAGCGTGCATGCTGCTATATGTTGAATTTTCCAGTTGTTCACCTCACCCATCCCCTCGCTGTGTCTGTCTCTCTGTTGTCCCTCTCCTCCCCCCTGTTTCCTCTTTCCCTCCTTCCCTCTCTTGGTTATCCCCTTTCCCTTCCCCCCCCCCCCCCCCGCGCCATCCAACCTCTTTCTCTTTCGTCTTTTTTCCCCTAACCCCCTTTTCTGTTTTCCCTTTTCTCCCTTCAGTGTTTCCCCTCTCCCTCACTACTCTTGTCTTTCATAACCCTCTTTCTTCCCTTCCCGTTTCCCTTCTCCCTCGTCTTCCCTCTCCTGTCTTCTTTCCCCGTCTTTTCCTTGCCTTGTACCTGCTCCCCTCCTGTTGCTTCCCCTCCCTCGTCCCCTCACGGATGCCTCATTCCGGACGCCTTTGTTCTCTCGTCTTGCCTCCTATGGCTTCTTCTTCCCATATAATCTACCTTCCTCCCTCTCCTAGCCTTGCTCGTTCGTGTTTTACTCCTTTTTCTTTTCCTGTCTTCCTGTCTTCATTTTCTTCCTCTCATTCATTTTTATCTTCCTCCTCTTTCTTCTCGTCATTATCATATTGCTCCTTCTCCTCCTCCTCCTCTCTTCTTCTCGTCATTATCATATTGCTCCTCCTCCTCCTCCTCCTCCTCTTCTTCTTCTTCTTCTTCCTCCTCCTACTCCAACAACACCTACCCACCTCATCTTATTCCTCCTTCTCTTCATCTTCGTCCTCCTCCTCCTCCTCCATATGTTCTTCTTCACTGTTAGTATGTTCGACCCGTTCTCCCCATGAGCGGGTCTTACCCAATAACCTTCCATTTACAACGCCATTTTCCCTATTTTTTTGTTTTTCAATTACCATACTACCATACTATTACTGCTATGATTTCTACTATCAATGTGATGATGATAATAGTAATAGTAAGAATAATGATTATGATAAAATAATGATTATAATGATAATGAAAATAATGATAAAGTTAATAATGATAATAATAATAATTATGATGATAATGATATCGGTGAAAATGGTACTCATGAAAATGATGATAATAGTAATGATAATGATAATGATGAGGTGATAAAAACAGCAACAATTATAGTGATGATATATATCTTTTCTAAACAGTAACGTTCTTTATAATATTCTTTCCCCTCCCAAATCCTTTTATACCCTTGTTCCTCGTTCCCTTCTACCATACGACGAAAGTCTATAAGCACCCGTTATGAGTCCTTTGAGGTGAGTATTACATACTTCAATCACCCTTTTCAGTTCCAGAACTACCTCTGTCTCTTTCAATGAAGACGGGGTCGCCATTCTTACTGAACAGATCAGGATTCTCATGCAACAGCCTGAATCATGCAGTGCGTCTTCACTCTAATGACTTCACACCTTATTATCATCATTAACGTTCACTGCTTAACACCATCGCCCGCCCTGCCACCCCAGCCTCCCTCCTACTTCCTCCCCTCTGTCCTCGTCCTATATGCCCCCTGCCCCCTCCTACCTGGTCCTCCTGCTTACTACTACCCTATGCCCCTACCCTATGCACCATCCCCCAGCCCACTGTTCCCTG
>BOPN01002412.1:70000-72145 GCA_017312705.2 Penaeus japonicus
TTCGGGACATGTACACACTAACATATTGGCTCACTTACCCGGGCACCGGCCGTCATGCAAAGTCATCAGACTGATTGAATTTCTTTTCTTTTCGTTCTGATTCATCATTGCTTATGGCTCTCTCCTTTACGTGTCGTGGGCCGACCGAGTTTCGCAACCTTCGTAATGGTAGTTGTTACTGCGGTGGGCATAGTTCTGAATGTGTTCGGGGGGAGAGGGGAGGGGGGGGGGGGGCGACGGCCATTCGAGTCACTGTTGACCATCACGATGCAGTTGCAGATACCTTATCAAGCAACGGCACGAGACGTTCTCTTTCCAGGCGGGGCAATATTAATTAATAATTGAGTTGCAGAAGTCGACGTCTTGCAGCCGGCGACGCGACGGCAGGGCCACACGGGGGGGGGGAGGGCAGGGCGGCGCGGTGGGGTGTCGCTGTGGAAATATCCTGCGGCGAGGACTTCCTTCGCCGGTGACGCGTCGCTCCAAAGGGAACGGCAGTCCGGCGGCGCGATTCACAAACTGACGGCGGCAGAGGAGGTCAACATTCCCGGATACGTCTCTCCGTGAGAGGTCACAACAGGCTGCACAGCGACGCCCGCGCATTGCAAAAGGACTGACTCTCGTAGCAATCTGACTTCTATCTCTCTCTTTATTTGATTTCCCTTCTATTTTGCTTTCTGTTTGTCTACATATCTTTCTATCTCTCTATTTGTCTTTCTGGCCGGCTGCCTCTCTACCTACCTATTTATTTAACTCTATTTCCGTTTCTATGTACACACACGCGCACACTCTCTCTCTCACACATACACACACACACACACACACACACACACATATATATATGTATATATATATATATATATATATATATATATATATATATATATATATATATATATATATATATATACATTAATACAAACATCCAGCTGTCTACCCGTGTCTTTCCCACTGCACCTACAGGATGCTTACTCCTGCCCCTGACCTAGAGAGCGGCGGCCAGAGGAGGCAGCCAAGTTAAGAAGGGTCGTGAATTACAGGCCACTTAGGTTCCCCAACATAACATATCCTCAGCGGCCACATAATGGTGATAAATATTCATAACAATGATAGTAAAAAATACAGACAGCATCCAGCCGCCCCTCACCCCCCCAAGGCAGCTGCCTCGCTCTCGCTGCCTTGGCCTCGCAGGGGTTAATCTACAGCTCCCTTCGCGCGTGTGTCTGTTTGTCACTCTTTGTGCTTGTGTCTGTGTGTTGGTTTATGTATGTACATGTGTGTGTGTGTGTGTGTGTGTGTGTGTGTGTGTGTGTGTATAAGTGTTTGTGTGTGTGTGTGTGTGTCTGTGTGTGTGTGTGTGTGTGTGTGTTTGGTTGTGTGTGTGCAAGTGCCTTTGAGTGAGTATGTGATAAAGAAAGATAGAGGTATATAGGAAGATTAATGCACATGGATACAGAGAAATGGAGAATACCAGAGCGTGTGAGTAATTGCGCGTGTGCTAGTTGCCACCTTGCTACTGCTGCATTCTTTACGGCCGTGTTTCTTTACCGGCGGCTGCTGTGATGCTGCTGTACTCGTTGCTGCAAGGGCTAGTCTCGTTTATTATCGCGCCTTTAACCCCAAACTCCCCCCCCCCCCATTTCCCTCCTATTTTTAGATCGCCATTTTTTGGTCACCATTTCATTTACGTCGGCGCTGTTCCCTCTCTTGGCACAGCGTCGAAATAGGCATGGCCTTTGCATCGATCTCCGGGCCTGATTACTGGCATAAACGATGGTGATATTTGTAATGTTGGCCTTAATGATGTTGTTGATCGTGCTGTTCTTGGTGATGGGGGTAATTATCCTTTAATCGTTGCTGTGTTTTTAATCGCGCCCTCTATCATGTTCGTGATCTGCCTCCTTTAACTTGTTCAGAAGACTTTAATAGTTCGGGTTATAATTTTGGTGTAAGGGTGGATTTGCATACAACAGGGAGCGTTAGCGCAAAGTACCTTTAGTTTCATTTATGTTATTTTTAGTGACGATTGATTTTTTTTTTTTTTTTTTTTTTATTCGCTTTTTTAAGTATGGTTTGCTCCAACCGCGTTGAAAGATGTATATGTATGGGAATGAGTAAATAAATTATTTGATGAATATATATATA
>BOPN01002412.1:104745-107245 GCA_017312705.2 Penaeus japonicus
TGCTGACACAGTATGATGAGACCGCACATAGTCACTACTGACATGTATGCAATACCGCCACACATGCTCAGTGTTGATACTCAGACAAAACGGACGAATATGCTGACTGCTGACTCTCAAGAAGACACCTGACACAGACAAAGCTACCACAATGCTAACTGCTGACACCCAAACAAAACTGAAACACATGCTGACTACCGACTCAAATGTGCTGATACTCAGACAAAACTAACAGACATGCTGACTGACTGTTGATACCCAGACAATAGTAATACATATCCCGACTACCGGACTGTTGACGCAACAAAATTCTCCAGCTGGTAAAATACAATTACCCAGGGCCAAATTGCCAGTACTCTTTTCTGCATTATGACAACCTTTGTTTAAACCTTTAACTCTCTTATTGCGCTTTTGTTAACTCGGCCAGTTTTATTTTCGTCTATTTCATAATTTTCATATATTTATTTATTTATTTGTGTATTCATTTGTGTATTTATTTATCCATCCATTTACTTATTTATTTTCGCAATGGTTATATTATTCATGGCTTGTTGTATATCATTATGGTGATGGTGGGAATGGCAGGAAGTATTATCATTATATCAGCAGCACCATCATTATCATTGTAATCTTTGTAATCATCATTAATATCACTACCATCTTTGCGACTATTATCACATCATCATTATCATCACTAAAATCCTTATCAGTTATTACTATCATTAGTATCATCATTTTAACCCTTATAATGATATAATATCATATCAACATCTTATTTATAATAATTATCACGATTAACAGTGCCAGCGACCCTTAGAATCAGTACCAGCGACCCATAGAACCAGTGCCAGTGGACCTTGGAACCAGTGCCAGCGACCAATGGAACCAGTGCCAGTGGACCTTGGAACCAGTGCCAGCGACCAATGGAACCAGTGCCAAACCTTTCAAATATATACCCAAAGACAATAAATTTGTGATGAGAGTGTCCTAGAGCAAATATTGAGATAGACGGCGAGTTTGGGAAAGCTATGAGGATGAGAGAGCGAGAGAGCAAGGGAGCGAAAGAGAGAGTGGGAGAAATGAAAGGAAACGAGAGAGGGTGGAGTAATGAAAAGAAGGAGAAAGAGAAAGAAATGTAGAGAGGTAGGAGAGGGGAGAGAGAGAGAGAGAGAGAGAGAGAGAGAGAGAGAGAGAGAGAGAGAGAGAGAGAGAGAGAGAGAGAGAGAGAGAGAGAGAGAGAGAGAGAGAGAGAGAGAGAGAGAGAGAGAGAGAGAGAGAGAGAGAGAGAGAGAGAAAATGTTAGATAGATAAAGGAGCAGAAGAAACAAAGAGACCATATGACTTTGCTAAATCACAGTCTAATTTATCGGTTTAATCGCTTAATATTACAGTTTGTTTTGCTACGACACACAAGTTTAAAAGAATGATCCATAGCCATAAAATATGAATTTCTTTACTGATTTGTTCGATGATATATTGCGGTTTGAATAATATCATTTAGCGGGCTATCATTTGTCTTATTTACATATTTATACGACGTACACATACTTATGTCTGTTCGTATGAGTCTCTTTGTGTGTGTGTGTGTGTATGGTGGGGGAGGGGGGTTGTGTGTGTGTGTGTGTGTGTGTGTGTGTGTGTGTGTGTGTGTGTGTGTGTGTGTGTGTGTGTGTGTGTGTGTGTGTGTGTGTGTGTGTGTGTGTGTGTGTGTGTGTGTGTGTGTGTGTGTGTGTGTGTATGTGTGTGTGTGGTGGGGTGGAGGAAAGGGGGTTTTGTGTGTGTGTGTGTGTATTTATGTGTATCGTACAAGCTTGGTTAACTCACCCCGCACCTTCTAAAGGCATATCCACCAAGGTACCTCAACGCACATCAAACTCACGTATACAACAACCCAGCGTGTTGTATATAAACTCCAAGTTGCTAATGCTTAGGATCAAATTATCCCTATGATATATGTCCCCCACAAACCATCAATAACGCTGTAGTTATGGATTACACAGAGCGAACAAAAGCCTCGTGCATGTGAATAATAGAATGTTCGAAACTTTGCACATCAATAAGGAAAGAAATCCCATAAGTGTATACACGGATTACAGGTGACGTAACCATTCTTCAGGGGCTACGCGCATACATCATATTCGTCCGCGAACACTGTATACACTCATAATAACAGGCGGATGGTAAATCTATACTGGACGAACGATGAATGAGCTTCTTTGCCGGGGGTTTTGTCTAAGAGAGTGAGAGGGGAAGGGAGGAGGAGAAAGAGAGAGAGAGAGAGAGAGAGAGAGAGAGAGAGAGAGAGAGAGAGAGAGAGAGAGAGAGAGAGAGAGAGAGAGAGAGAGAGAGGGAGAGAGAGAGAGAGAGAGAGAGAGAGAGAGAGAGAAAGAGAGAGAGAGAGAGAGAGAGAGAGAGAGAGAGAGAGAGAGAGAGAGAGAGAGAGAGAGAGAGAGAGAGAGAGAGAGAGAGAGAGAGAGAGAGAGAGAGAGAGAGAGAGAGA
>BOPN01002412.1:134745-137245 GCA_017312705.2 Penaeus japonicus
ATCAGTGCTTCCTAGCACGTCAGCCTTAACCTTGTTTTAATATCTGCCGCTACTAATCCCCCATGCTGGGCGAACTAATCCGATGTTGTGCGAATAAGCGCGAGGGCCTGACTGGCCTTAATTATTTGTCTGTCCTGAGTTTTATCGCTCGCTGCATGCCACGACTTCGCTGCCGAAGCGTTTTCACTTTGTCGTCTTCGTGTCTGCAGCTTATTTTCTTTTAATTGAGCCTCGTAATTAGTGGCACTGCTTGGATTTGGCCCTTTTTTTGCCTGTGTGTTTGTTTGTTTATTGTTTTTTAAGTGTTGAATACTGATATCTTGTCATATTTTTTCCGTTAGTCATGAGTTATATTACCACGGGTAATATATGTACATACATACAAACATCCATCCTTTTTTTTTCATCGTTATCACATAATTATCACCATAAATAAATTCGCCTTGTTTAATCAATCACTAAAACGATAGTTAATTACCAAAAAAAAAAAAACTACACGTAAGAAAACCAAATAACGTTCAGTTAATAGCCTTCGAAAAAAAATAATAAAAAAAACGAAGGCGAGGGCGCGAAAAAAGTCCGACTAGCGTGAGTGACACGCGGGCGGGAACAGGTGACACCCGCCCGACTTCCTGGCTGGGGCCGTGGCATGCGTTCAGGCCATTGCTGTTGCTCGCCGGCCGCCACCAGACACGCTCTAAACACATTTCTTCTCATCCCTTAAGCTGACCCTTCGCTGGAACGCGGTCAGGCGCTGCTGGCTCTCGGCATGGCAGCGAGAGGACCGGGTGAGGTAATTACCTCGGTACTCGTGTCTCTGTCGGGAGGTTTTGGCGGGAAATGATGCGGCCTTTTTCGCTTTCTTGTCTTGGTTTGTATTTTTCCCCTGTTTTTGGACTCCTTCTTTGCTTTCGTTGCCACATCCTCGCTATTCTCCCCCTCTCCTCACTTCTACCTCTCCTCCCTTCCTCCTGTACCTCTCCTCCTCCTCTCCTCCCGTCTCCCTCTCCTCTCTTCCTCTCCTACCCTCTTCCTCTCCTGCCCTCCTCCTCTCTTCCACTCTTCCTCTCCTCCCCTCTTCCTCTCTTACCCTCTCCTACTCCTACCCTCTTCCCCTCCTACCCTCTTCCTCTCTTCCCCTATTCCTCTCCTACCCTCTCCCACTCCTACCCTCTTTCCTTCCTACCCTCTCCTCTCCTCTCCTCTTCCTCTCTTTCTCTCCTCCTCTCCTCCCCTCTTCCACTCATTTCTCTAGCTCAGTCTTCCGCCCTTCCCCTGCCTGTCTACTAGATCTTGCTTCTGCCTCTCAGCAATTCTCTGCCGTCTCACATATTAACATTTACTTATCATCTTTTTTTCCAATTATTGTTAATCTTCTCTTACTCTCTCTCTCTCTTCCTAGGTCTTCTCTCTCTCTCTCTCTCTCTCTCTCTCTCTCTCTCTCTCTCTCTCTCTCTCTCTCTCTCTCTCTCTCTCTCTGTGTGTGTGTGTGTGTGAATGTGTGTGTGTGTGTGTGTGTGTGTGTGCGTGTACACATGTTCTTCTACCGTTTTTCTTTCTCTTTTGTTTTGACTTCACTTGTTCCACCTTCGCTTTCTCCTTTCATTGCTGTTTCGTTGTTCGTCTCTTTCACCCTTTCCTGTTGCGAACGCAGTATTCATTCTTACGCAGTCAAGTGCTGAACACGCTATTTTTTCTGATACGACCGTGCGTGGTGATCATCATTATCATTATTTACGCGAATCGTAATTTCAAAGGAAGGCTGTGATTATTACCCGGTTGTACTTAAATGTCTTTGAGAAATGTGATAAGCGAAGTTCGTAATGAATATGATAATGCGTTTTATTATATTTCTTCAGTCGTATATCATTTTTTTTCTTCTTCTTCTTCTTTTTCTTTTCTTTTTCTTTTCTTTTTTTCTCTTTTTTTCAGAGGGGATGGTTCTTGTGATTTAAACTTTTTTTTTCCTGCCTTTTTAATGGGGATTATTTTTACGATTTGCTTATTTTTAAATCTATTTCATATATTCATCAAGGTTTATTTTGGCCTCTTGGGATTTTTTTTCTCTTTTTCTTTAAGGAAAGTCTTTTCCGCTTTTAAGGAAAGTGTAAATTTCGTATGAGAGTAATTTATGTTCCGGAAGATTTACCACAATGGAAGGGAACAGTGTTGCATTGGCTCGGGGTTGATTCACAGCGCAAATCTTTTTTCTTTTCTTTCTGCAATCGTTTTGTGCAATGTTTTCAAGAGTTTTCAATTTCCTTGTACTATGCTTTTGTTAATTTCATTTTCATTGGTCACTTGTCTCGTAAACATAGATGGTAATTAGCCTTATTAACTAAACTGAAAAGTGTTAAATGATATGATACAATGCATTTTATTGTGTTATTCGTATACCTTTCTGTTACATATAAAAAGAATCATGCTCTCTCTCTCACTATCTCTCTCTCTCTCTATCTATCTATCTATCTCTATCTTGCTCTCTCTCTCTCTCTCTCTC
>BOPN01002412.1:142245-144745 GCA_017312705.2 Penaeus japonicus
ATATATATATATATATATATATATATATATATATATGTATATATATATATATATATATATATATATATATATATATATATATATATATATATGTATATATATATATATATATATATATATATATATATATATATATATGTATGTATGTGTATATATATATATATATATATATATATATATACATATACATATATACCGCTGTATATATCTACCTCTGCCTATCTCTCTCCCACCCTGTCTGTACATCCATGATACAAACATATACTCATTCAATAGCCTTACCTGCTTACCGATCCATCACCATCTGTCCCTACCTTTCCCCTCCTCTTTCTCAATCTCCCCTTCTCTCCTGTCCATCCTACACCCTTCATCAAATCACCCTCACTTCCCAGAAATCCCCCCACCCCCCCACCTTGTTACTTCCCCCTCGCCCTGTACCCTACAGGCTCGCTCGCTCACATTATACTCTGTTAATGTCTTTCATTGCATACATCCCACGCACTCTCTCCCACACACAAGAGAGCATCTTCGTGGCGTTACTGGTGGTAGCTTTCTTGTTGAAGAACAGATGCTTGCGTATGGTATGTTATGCATCCAGCTTATCAACTTTGCTTGTTCTCCTTCCTCTTTGCTCTATCCTCCTTCTTCCATCTTTCCTTCCTCTTTGCGCCTCACCCTTTCTTTATATTTTCTATACTTTCATTACAAGTTTTATAAGCGAAGCGGAAAAATTAAGTTAAAATATTTATTATTCTGAAGCTCAAGTTCTAGTTGTAGGAGCATCTTCATGGGTTTTGAAATACTATTTCTTCATGAAACCAGTGAATTGTTTCATTTCCTTTGCTTTAGCTGCCTTCGTCGTCCTCCATTCTGTCTCGTATCCCTTCCTCGCTCTTCTCTCTCTGCTCCTCTTCTCTTGCCTCTTCCTTCTCCCTTTAGTCACCAATACACAGTATCTCTCCCTCCTCCTTTACCCCCCCCCCCCCTCTCCACCGAGTCCCCTTCCTTTGGACCTTACAATGGCGCCGCATTCCCGTCCCCCACTCATCCCTCCCCCTGACCCCAGTGTGGGTCCTCCTCCCTACCCCTCCCCTTCTCTCTCTCTCCCAATCCATCTTAGCCTCCCCCTTTCACCCCCCTCCCCTCCCTTTACACCACTACCTCTCCCCTTCCCCCACCCTACCCTCCTTCCCTTTACACTACTAGGGCTCCCCTTCCCCCAACCAAGCCCCCCTTTCCTCCCCCTCCCCCTATACTGCGGCCTCTCTTCCTCCTCCCCCGCCCCCGCCCCTACCCCCCTGCACATGCTTCACTCTAACACCGTAAACAAGCCACGGGTGTCCCGCACGCCTGGACAAATAAACTTTATTTGTTATCCCAAATATTTTTGAATGTTTAGTTACTTGTTCCTTGCGCGGTGACACTAATGAGTCGAGTGGCAGATCCTCATTCGAATCTGTGTTGTAGGAGCAACTTCATGACGGAATTCTATTTTTTATGTATGCTTTTGTGCTTGTGTGTGTGTGTGTCTAAGTGTGTGCGTGTGTCTAAGTGTATGTGTGTGTGTGTCTAAGTGTGTGTTCATGTGTGTGTATGCGTGTGTCTCTGTGTGTGTTTTGTCCCGTTTCTTCGCTAAAACATTGAATCATTTCATTTCCTTCCGTGTTAGCTTCCCCCTTGCCTTAGAACTACTTTAATATTTGGAAGGTTTTAGGGGAAACTGATGGATAGCGATAAATGTGATGATGGTGTTGGTGCTTATTCTGATGATGGTGATGATGCAGATGGTGAGGATAAAGAAGATAGCAATGGTGCTATTTTGTAGTGTTAGTATTGGCATAATATTAATGATCATGATGATAATGAGGATGATTACAGTGATAATGATAACTGTGATAAAATGATAATGATAGAAGTAGTAGTATTAGAAGTACTAGTAGTGGTTATGATGATGATAATTATCATTATTGTTATTATTATCATTCAGATAATGACAAAAAATTTATAACGTTGATAATTTCAATAATGATAATAATAATAATATCAGTATTATCAACAAGGATAAAAGTAATAAAAGGAGTGATGATGATCATAATCATAATGATAATGTGGGTGATAAAGAAATCAATAATAACAATAATGAAACTAAAAAATAAAAATACATAATATTCAAAACTTTCCTTTCAACTCATTCAGTTGCTGATTCTGCGCCGGCATTCACTCGTCCTCGAAAAATTAGTTGTTATTTTTCATCTATACTTCGATTAATTTTGTCATGATTAGCCACGCTTTGTTAATCTCCTGTTGAGTGTGAAGTTATTGCTGATTATTCAGATATGCAGATTAGTCGGATGCCGGCCGAACCCACATGTGTGTGTGTGTTTGTGTGTGTGTGTGTGTGTGCATATGTGTGTGTGCATATGTGTGTGTGTGTGTGTGTGTGTGTGTGTGTGTGTGTGTGTGTGCATGTGTGTGTGTGTGTGTGTGTGTGTGTGTGTGT
>BOPN01002412.1:149745-152245 GCA_017312705.2 Penaeus japonicus
TTTATACTTTTCCTGTCCTTGCATTTCTCTATCTATCTCTCTCCCTGTCTTTTAATACTTCTTATGCGTTCCTCTTGTTGCCTTCCTCTATCTGTACTTCCCTCTGTCCTTACCTCATTCTTCTTTTTCTTATCCCTACCTTTGTCTACCTTTCGCTTTCTACCTCCTCCCTCTACCCTCCTCTGATCCTCCCTTTCTCTACCTATTTTTATCCTTTCGTCTCTCTCCTTACCTCTCTCTCTCCCTAACTCTCCCTACCACTCCTTCTCCCTCTCTTTCTATCCCTACCTTTCTCCACCTCTCCTTATCCCTATTTCTCTCTACTTTGCTCTGCCTCCCTTTATCACTACCTCTCTCTCTCCCTACCACTCCTTCTCCCTCTCTTTCTATCCCTACCTTTCTCCACCTCTCCTTATCCCTATCTCTCTCTACTTTGCTCTGCCTCCCCTTATCACTACCTCTCTCTCTCCCTACCACTCCTTATCCCTCTCTTTCTATCCCTACCTTTCCCTACATCTCCCTTATCCTTACCTCTCTCTCTCTCTCTCTCTCTCTCCCTTTCCCTATCTCCCCTGATCTTCCGAAACACCTACACCGCGTCCCTTTGGCTTTTACCTCGACATGTCCCCGAATCGTTCGTGTAACATTGCCTCGGCAGGTATGCGGGTGAAGGCGGGTGAATCCGGCCGTCTATCCTAGTCCCTGGATCAGCTGTTTCTATTGTTAGAAGTATGTATTGCTGGAGCGTTTGGGTGTTGTTAAGGGGGAGGGGGAGGGGGAGGGGGGTAGAGAGTGTGAGTGATTAGAAAGTAATCCGTTAAGTTAAAGAGGTTGATAGCGATTGGTATGGATAAGAATGATAATGATATCAAATAGTGATAATGATAATAATAATAATGATGATGGTAGTAATGATACTGATAATGATGATAATAATAATGGTATTAATGATCATAATAATGCTAATCATAACATTGATAATGATTATGATAATGATGATAATAATGATAATGATATTGATAATACTGATAGTGACGATAATACTGATAGTGACGATAATACTGATAATAGCAACAATAACGACAAAGCTAATAAACATAACAATGATGATAGTAACAATAATAATAGTAGTAATAACAATTATAATTCCTATCTTCATCCTAATCATTTTGAATATTATAATTATCATCATTATTATCATTATCATTATCATCATCATTATCAATGCCGTCATCATTATCGTTATCTTTAATCATTATAATGATCATTAAAATAAAATGATAATAAAATAATGACAGTAAAAAAATAATAGTAACAGCAGCAGGAATGATAATAGGAGTAATAACGATAATAATAACAGCAACGACAATAATCCTAACAATAATAAAAGCAACACAAGAAAGTTTGAAATACCTCGACAATCCTGAATTTCACATAAGCGCCTTCTAAAAGCAAGCCACACTCACACAAAAGGACACGTTAAACCAGCGCGTTTGTCGCACAGGATAACCAAGACAATCTTCCCTAAGTGCAAACACAGCCTTTGCTTGGGCACACCATTTCCTTCCTTCAAATAAAAGAAAGAAAAGTAGGGAGAGAGGAACAAGAGAGAAAAAAAAAGGATATTCCAACTGAAAAAAAAGAGGGAAAATATCATTTATATATGTACACGAAAACTGGGGGGGGGGGGGTTCTGGCGGGTAAACAGACCCCTCCTCCCCCTCCCCCCTCCCCATCCCCCTCCCGAATCACACCTCCCCGAACGGAAAATCAGAATAAAGAACAATATCCAATAAAGACACAGCCTATAAAATCGGCGGCCGTATCCAGCGGACGTCGGCCACCTCACGTTTTATGGCACCAGATCACATATTATTTGTCAACCGGTGATCGCAAAGAACCTGCCGGGTCGCCGAGCATTGGGATTAGATTGCCTTTGAGGGCGTTAAATACTGTTATGGCGCTTGGCACTCGGGACTCGGAACTGCCTTCTCGCCTTGACTTCTTCTTTTGGCGCTGGGCTAAGCGAGCGCAGGTTATGGACGCTGGAGGTGTGTTTCGGTGTGAGGCACTTTCGGGGTTCATGGTGTGTGTGGAGAGAAGAAATAAAAGGCAGGGATATGGATACGGTTCTTTATCTTTTCCTCGCTTCAAAGGCTCTTCGAGGAGGAATCTAGTTAAAAATTCAAAGGATCGGGGATTGAATTTAATATTGAAAATAGAATCGGGGGAAAAACTTTGCTCTTTGCAGCTTGTGTATTCGAGTTGTGGGTTTCGGGTAAAAAAAATTTCCTTCTCTTTTTTATTTCTTTAAGGTTGATATTGTGCTGTGATTTAGGTAATGGAGTGTGGATGTATTCATCTGACCATAAATATTGTTAGAGCCTTTGCTAGAAACTAACTCGAAAACTGACTCACGGGATAAAACGGAAATTGTGATGTACTTTCTATCCTGTACTGCGTCGTTGAAATGCTTCAATGGTGAATAGAATTGAGTTTC
>BOPN01002412.1:164745-167245 GCA_017312705.2 Penaeus japonicus
GATTCATCTTTTAAATCTAAATGTGATAATCAGACGGATAACTGAGGAAAAGTTATCAATCAAATTTTGAACCCAAATTAGGCGCTCGATAATGTTACAGAGGAAGAGAGATTGAGAGAGACTGAGAGAGAGAGAGAGAGAGAGAGAGAGAGAGAGAGAGAGAGAGAGAGAGAGAGAGAGAGAGAGAGAGAGAGAGAGAGAGAGAGAGAGAGAGAGAGAGAGAGAGAGAGAGAGAGAGAGAGAGAGAGAGAGAGAGAGAGAGAGAGAGAGAGACAGACAGACAGAGACCAAAAGAAAAGAAAGAGAAAAAATGATAAAGGGAGACAAAAGGGATTCTCACAAGTATTCCTCCGACACCAAAATGAGTAGTTCGCGGACTTGAATAAGTTCAGCAGAGAAGCTAAAGCAACTTAAGTTTAAAGATAAAAACGTATACAAAAAAAAAATGTTTAGCGGCTGCACATTTACTATGAGCACTCCTAAGAGACTTCGCTGAACTTGGTTTAAACTGTTGGCCAAAATTCACACTAGGTTGAGCTCTAAAAACCTTTTTAAGGGTTAAACTTTAACATCATTTGGATTTTAATTCTCGCACCGGGGAGGAGAGGATGCGTCGGAGCTTCATATTCTATATCAAAGGATAAGGAAGCTGCTGCTAAATGAATTAACTCGTACGCGGTCTTAATTACTGCACCTCTATCTATATGAACAAATTACAATATGTGTGCACTTCTAGGTGATTAGTGGGAGATTAACGAGCAGAATTCAATTGAAATTAGATGTGGGCAAAATGTGATATACCACAGATAATGCGATGTTATTCGTTGTTAGATCAAATTAATAATTAATGACACGTGACTCCCGACCATGTAATAGAGAACCAAAGGTTTTCTTGCAACCAATACATATAATGATAAATACAGATAAAACAGACACAAACTATTCAGAATCACCTACATATCATAATTATACATCGCCTATCAACAACTACACATGAGCTTATATAACAAGCAGTATCTAACGATTCTCAATATACACACACACATATAAACACACACACACACACATAAACATACACACACACACACGCATATATATATATATATATATATGTATATATATATATATATATATATATATATATATATATAACAATCTTTCAGAAGGATAAAACATGTGTATGACATCCTCGCTCAATTTACAAAAAACCGCATACAAGTACGACCAAGACGCATAGCATCGCTTAGCAACCTATGTAGACCACATGACAACCGCTACCCATGATGTAACAAAACAATCTGCTAAACTACTATAATCTTTAACGAGCAAAAACAAGCAACATACCAGCTTTAATCTATAAAGAACCACATAACAACTCTTGGCAATCTATAAAACCCACATATATTCCTCTTTCAGTCTATTAAGAGCCATATAACAGGCCCTCACAATCTATAAAGAGCTTTACAACATATAAACTATAATGAGTTACATAACAGTCCTTTACAAACAATAAAGAACCACCTGACAGCCCCTTAAAGAATATAAAGAAACACATTATAGCCCCTTATACTATAAGCAAATCACATAACAGCCCATTTAAGCTATAGAGACCCACATAACAGGCCCGTATAGGCTACAAAAAGCCACATATATTACAATAGATTAAGAGTCACATAACCTCTTATAATTCTTACCACTCCACAACCCCCAACCACACACAACAACCACGCATTACAACCAGGAACAACCACTCGGCCCGAGCGAAGTCCTTCCCTCCGCCCGCGAGGTCGATCAGATATTGAGGTCCAGGGATCAGCCCCATACCATAAGCGCCATGATCCCTTAAAGCCTAATTGCCCCATTGTTGCGACAGGCAAAAATCGCCCTTAAACACACTTACCTCTTTCGCATCCTCTTGCCTCCGACAGACATCCCCTACCCCCTCCCCTCCCGCAACCCCCCACCCCCACCCCCTCCACCCCACTTATCCCTTTAGCCCCAACGCGTCAGGCCAATTCATTAGGATTTAACGTTTTTTAAAAACTTGTGCAGCGTACTCGGGTCGGGATATTACTCCGCTATCTCACGATGAAGGGCATAATGAGGTCGGATAATACATCTGTCGGTCCGGTCGAGGCGAGATACGGAAGGAGGGAGAGAACGAGGGGGAGGGAGGAGAAGGGGGGAGAGTGAACAGGGAGAGAGAGAGAGAGAGGAGAGAGGGAAGGGGAAGTGAGTAAGAGAGACAGAGAGGGAGGAGGGAGAGGGAAAGTGAGTGAGGGAGGAAGGGGGAGAGGAGAGAGAGGGAGATAGGGAAATAGTGAGAGAGGGAGAGGGGAAGAAAGAGGGAGGAGAGGGAAGAGTCGAGAGAAGGAACGGAGAAAGGGAGATAAATGGGATCGAAGAGGAGATAGGAAGGGGAGGATATGGAATGAAATTAAAAAAAAAACGCTGAGAGAAAAAAGAGAAGGGGAGTAGTAGGCAAAAGAGAGAGGAGAGG
>BOPN01002412.1:174745-177245 GCA_017312705.2 Penaeus japonicus
GCTGAATTTCTTATGGTAATATCCTTTCTCGTTGTTTAGTTTGTTTGTATTTTCTTCGGTTTACACTCTCCTCCTCTATCTCTCTAAATTATTCACTCTCTTTCCCTCTGTCCTTTCATTTTTCTTTCTTTCTCTCCTTCTCTCTCCTTATCTTTTCTCGTTTCCTATCTCTTTCTCTCTTCCAATTTCTTTATCTCTTCCTATCTCTTTCTCTCTCTCTTTGTTTCTCTCTATATCTTCTCTTCTCTCCTCTCTCTCTCTCTCTCTCTCTCTCTCTCTCTCTCTCTCTCTCTCTCCAATCTATCTATCTATCTATCTTCTTCATCTTCTTTTTCTCCCTCCCTATCTCGTTCTTTCCCTCCCTCCCTCCCTCCCTCCATCTCTCCCTTCCCACTCTCTCCTCCTGTATTCCCAACCCCGTTTCTCTCCTGATGCCTCTTTTCCCATCCACATACTTCCCTTCCATCACTAAATGCTCCATCAAATGCAACATTAAGGCGTCGCTGTATCACTCGGCTCTTCCCTCTGATGTCCACCAAAGCGTGGCCACACACTTGTTGATCTTCTCCCTATATTTCATGGCGTCGAGAGAGAGAGGAAGGAGTTAGCTTTTTGTGGTGCGGAGGAGTGGTCAAGAGAGAAGGTGCTTGGTGGTTTGTGTTGCTTTTGGGGGGCTTTCTCATATTTATGTGTGAGGGATGTACTTTTTTTTGCGTAGTTGAGTATTCATTTGTAGTAGTTTTGTTTTTTGGTGAATGTTATTATTGTTGTTGTTATTGTTGTTGTTTTTATTGTTTTTATCATTATCATTATTATCATTATTAATATTATCATAAATATTTTTATTATCATCATTCCTGGTAGTAGTAGTAGTAGTGGTGGTAGCAGTACTAGTAGTAGTAGCAGTAGCATTATTATCATCATCATCATCATCGTCAGCATCATCATCATCCTATATTTGCCTGCATCAATGCCGTTGCTCTCATCACCATTAGTGTCAAAATCATCAATCTCATTCTCATTGGTGTTATCATTACTCCTTATCATTTTCCCCAGCATCATTATTAGCAGCTTCTCACGACCAATTTTCCAGGGGCCATGGATGCGTCTGGCATTTCCAGTGACATGTTTCTCAAAAGGCATAATTGAGAGTAAATTTAAGCAAAATAGGCAGGGAATTTCTGAGAATCTACAGAGCAGCACCATTCATTTCATGATATACCATGAGGTACCCCACAAGTGCCGAAATAGATTAATGATATTGAAAAAATGTCAGAGCTCTTAAAAACACTCTTGGAAGTTCTTCTGACAATTTAAGAGAACCTATTTTCTAATTTAATTCATTTCTATCTAATCTATTATATACATTCTATTCTTTCATTTATTTCAATTACGTATCTATTCTTCTATTTCTCTTGTAATATCGATGCAAAACTCGGTCTGGCCATTGCTGTCACAATTCCGACAGCAGTTGATAAGGAATAAGTCCTTCGTCATCACATTGTAACTAAACACGACGTATCTTAAAATCGGAAAATTTAGTAAATGATATTTGTCTGTCTCTCTCTCTCTCTCTCTCTCTACCTGTTTATCTATCTATCTATCTATCTATATCTATATATATATACATATATATACATATGTAGATAGAGAGAAAGATAAACAGAAACAGAGAGAGAAGAACCGGTATATGAAGTATCTGTAAACAAATCTTGTGAACTAGATATCAGCCTATCGTCAATTCATCTTTATCAATATGATCTCACAATTTACTCATCCGAATTGACTTCATTTGATCTAACAGACCGCATATACATTTATCCATTTTTTACTAAATTGATCTCTCACCAGGGTAACGCGCAAAGTTACCGACGGCTTCTGATGAAACTTTCTATGTTGGCTGTTTATGCGACAGAGACCAACAGCTGATTAGAATTTGGTGGTGATTATAGTGCTACACTCGCTATAAGAAGGTTGAGTGGTTGACAGGTTGGTGAGGATAATCAATTGGTAATTGGCGGATCGGTGATGATAATTAGCCTAATATTGACGAGTTGGTGATGATACTTAATTGGTAACTGCAAGGTTGGTGATGTTATCTAATTGATAATTGGCAAGTAGGCGATTGTAATTGATTAATAATTGGCATATTGATGAGGATAGTTCTTTGAAACACAACGATGATATTCGAAAATGTTGCATTTAGAAAATCATAGCCAACATCTCAAATGCATCTTAAATATATGAAAAAAGATTCAGAAAATAATAAAGTAAAATGACGAAAACAATAAAATAAGAAAACATAATTGAAAAGGAGATAAAGAGACAAGAAAAAGGCTGAACGGGAAAAAAAATCTAAAAAAAGGAAAAAAAGACGCAATACAAGAATAAACAATAGAAGAAAAAAACAATGAAAGAAGCAAGAATAGAAGGAAAGAAAAGAATATAAGAAAATGAGAAAGTAAAAAAAAAAAATAAAAAAAATAACACGAAATAGAAA
>BOPN01002412.1:184745-194745 GCA_017312705.2 Penaeus japonicus
TGTTCACGAGTTTGTTTTTATTCATAGGATTACAATTCTATGAAGACGAGACAAAACCAGCAGGTTGCTTTAAATGTTATACATCTTCCAGAGCTTGAATAATGAAGAGAAATGAGAAGGAGGGGAAGGAAGAGGAGAAGGAGGAGGGATGAGAAGAAGAAGATAAAATTAAGATGATAGAGTTGATGTTATAAAAATGTTAGGGACGAAGAATATAATGATGATGATGATGGTGATGGTGATGATGATGATGATGATGATGATGATGATGATGATGAAGAGGGAGAAAGAGAGAGAAAGAGAGTAGGGACAGGAGAGAAAAGCAAGGGTATTCACCCGAGAAAAAATATATTTCTGTTTTGAATTCGGTTCAAATTCCTGAAAATTGAAAATATAGGAAGGTAGATAAAACCAATGAAACTTTTTCTTCTTCCTTTTTAGGGGAGGCCGCTGTCAAAATGTTGAAACATAGGTACAATATATATTATGCAAGAGAGAGCAACAGGTACGTCAGAAATCAATGTTGAACATCTAGGCACGTCAATTACAAACTGCCAGAAGCATTGCGAAAGAGAAGACCGTATTTACATTTCATTAATATACACTTACACATTTGAGGACATATGACCTTATCGGCGTTCTGCATATATACACATATACAGTGATTTAATCATGATTTATAAACTATTTTTTAAGGAAACCTAAATACAGTGGACCAGGAACAAAAAAGGAACGTTTCGAGTCAAACCAAACACCTCCTCAGACAAGAAGAAAAACATTTTTTTTGTCGTTTCTCTTTCTCTTACTTTCTTCCTCTCTCTCTCTCTCTCTCTCTCTCTCTCTCTCTCTCTCTCTCTCTCTCTCTCTCTCTCTCTCTCTCTCTCTCTCTCTCTCTCTCTCTCTCTCTCTCTCTCTCTCTCTCTCTCTCTCTCTCTCTCTCTCTTTCTTTCTTGCTCACTGTGTGTGTGTGTCCGTGCGCCATCAATCTATTCCGAGAAGAAAATAATTCGATACAGCAAAAAAAAAAAAAAAAACTGAATCTTAATGCTCTTTAATAGGGTTCAAAGAAGGATACAAAGGATGGATTTGCCAGGTGGTATGGGGGAGGATATAAAAATAAATTTTTGCATATCAAACTGAGACTTTATATTTCACCCAGCCATTTATACATTGCTTTAAGCTACCTGAAAATATAAACATTCATTGAAATGACGAACGAGAGCGATGGATAGCGAATAATGCCTGTTTTCATTACATCATTAGAAGCGATTACTGGAATTTTCTAAACATCTTATTGAAGCTCTGTACAAAAGAATATTGTACACAATCTCTACCAGCCTTAATGATCTTGTGCTCAATTATGATACAAACCTCTAGAGTAATTCGATCATTATAACCCATTTTCTGGCCCTGTTTTTCTGAACTTTATTCCCATTTTTGTCCTTCTTTCTTATTTCCTTCTTGCTTTTTTTTTATTCGTTCTTCTATCGTTTTCCTTCTCCCATTTTAATTAGTAACAGTAGTAGTAGTTGCAAGATGATAAACCAGACAACTTATATCATTATCATTTCTATCATGCTCATTTCTTCATTCCCTATTCCCCTCCCTCTTCTTCTTCTTCTTCTTAGTCTTTCCCTTCCCTCCATTTATCAAAGCAATACGCTTGTTATCTTGGTATGGCATTTTGCAAGAACACATCGTAAAGGAAACTGTTCCATCCATGACACAACTACGGGATAGTCAAACAAAGATAGAATATGTAAACCTTGAGAAGAGCATTTCAAAGCCGCGGAGTCACTGAATGTGAGTGAGAGAATGAGGGGGCGGGGGATGATGATACAGGTAGACAGGTAGAAACGGGGTACAAAAACAGAGGGGGCAGAAAGTAGAAGAGAGAGAGTGAGTGAGAGAGAGAGAGAGAGAGAGAGAGAGAGAGAGAGAGAGAGAGAGAGAGAGAGAGAGAGAGAGAGAGAGAGAGAAGAGAGAGCAAACAGATTGTTTCCTCAGCTTCGCCAGTCCATTTGATGTGCTTTGGGCATAATGGACTCCCCAGCTCATGTTCATCCTTTTCCCTTTGGACAAGAGGAACATTGCATTTCGGGAAGGGAAGATTAGCAGGCGATCCCAAAGACGTCCTGGAAAAGCGGGTTAGTTAGTATTGGATATTTTGATGGATGAATCTTCAATGAAAGAGAAACTTGTGGTATTTTTGAAGCGGTTTTTTTTATCCCTTTTTCCCCTTCAGTAATTCTGATAAGATAAAAGGAATAAAAGGAGGATGAAATCGAACAACCAAGTTAAAACGAGAGAGCGAGAGAAGAGAGAGAGAGAGAGAGAGAGAGAGAGAGAGAGAGAGAGAGAGAGAGAGAGAGAGAGAGAGAGAGATGCAGACGGATAGGCAGACAAACAGAAAGAGAGACGGGTAGATAGACAAACAGATAGACAGACCAACATAAAGACGGAGAATCAAAGAGACAGAATCAAACAGAAGGCTTCAAAGCGGTAGTTCGAAGCGCGATTCGGAGCGTTCAAATCCCTGTCTCGAGCGAAGCATTTCGGCCAAAGCGACAACATTGAGAGCATTCATACTCGCATTCACATATCGTTTTCACACTTTATGGAGACCAGTGGAGCCTTTTGATTACTATTTAAGCCAAAGTTCCCGAGATTTTCACTTAACTTCCACATTTCCACATGAAACAGTTTCAATCACCCGCGGATAAAATCATGAACTATGCAAATTCTTCCTTACGATAGAAGTCATTATGCAAAGGAGCTTAGATAAAGAAATGTTAAGAGTAGTTATTTTCCAATGTAAGGAATCAAATTTACATAAGATATTGTATTAACATAAAATTGTATATTCATAGTGACAGAGCCAAGCTGAAATATCAGTGTTGTCGTTATCCTTCATAAAAGAGAAGCATAAATGTGTGAACCTAATTACAATCACACTTTAATTACACGCTACAGTCCTGTGTAATTCAAATGCTTTTACGAAACCTAAAAATTAAGTTCAGGGTTTCGGAATGAGAGCATGTTTATTTTTTAATCCATTTTTATGTATAGTGTTTAGTATTTACCATAAATTTCCCTCGTCTGTTTTTATGATGTCACTCAAACTGTAGCCGATTTGGATATTTTAATTTGTGTTTGTGCATGTGCGTGTGCGTGTGCGTGCGTGCGTGTGTGTGTGTGTGTGTGTGTGTGTGTGTGTGTGTACGACACATAACATGTTTGCGGTTGCGCATATAAATGTGTTTGCAGAAATTTCTAGAATACTCAAGTAGTACTCAACGACACGAATTAGTAAAAAGACTTCAAGCAGATACAACAGAACGTCACATCATACAGAATTATAGTACACATCTTCCTATTATGTAAGATGATAACAATAATACAATAATATATGTGAATACCAACAATCCTCTCTCACTTACTCCTCGAAACACTTTTTTTATCGCAAATCTAAAAGCTTACTGTCTCTCTCTCTCCCTTCTTCAGTGCCACCTCCGGGAGCTGTTTACGTCACGCCAACTGAAGCAAAGGAAGTCATTCTCTAGACGCTTGTAAAAACGATTCTAGACTCTTTGTGTGTATACATATATATAAAGGAGAGAGAGAGAGAGGGGGGAGGAGAGGAAGAGGACAAGAAAAGACAAAAAGAAAAGCGATGTGGCTGTAGTTACTGTCGGAGGACGACGACCCGAGCACAAGGAGTGTCGAGGGAGCGCGCGGCGGTTGCGAGCGAGGAACGAAATGCTGATGAAATGTACAGCCATTACCTGGGAAGTGGTAAAGCTTAATTCGAGATGCACGGGATTCCGATATTGCGACGCCTTCGAGGGAGAGCTTCTCGGGTGGCTTAGCAAACGAGTGCTCTGGTGTCGGGCGGCGTGGCGTGCGCGGCGGGGGAAGAGCGCGGGCGGGGGTAGAAGATCGTGGACGTGGGCGGGCTGTGAGGTTATGCATTCTTGCATGGGCGTACATTGGTATTTGTGTTCTCATGTAGGCGTACAATTTTGGTGTGGGCGTGCGAGGATTAATGCCGTACTGTTCGAGCGTGAATTTGTATGTACATGTTTGTGTGGGCAATAACATTCGGTCTGGGGTCAATCAATGGTATTTGCTCTCGATTTTGAGAATTACTAATACTAGCGCTCTCGCGTGGCCGTGATGGTATAAGCAATCATACAGCAATATAAATAATGTTATCGTTGCCCACGATGATATTAGTAACGAGACAGCCGCACACCCGACTATATTCCCGTTCTGCAGTGGGCGTAAAGTGGCTATCAGTCTCTGGTGGGCGTGCGGGGGAATCTGCACTTACCTTCGGGCGTGAGGAGTGTTGCTCAACCGTCAACATTTACCTTTTTCTTTCTTTCTTTCGTAAATAGCGTTTGCTATATGAAGACAGATCTCTTTAATAGGACCAGACTTGGACGAACGAGAGATGGACATTTACGCCCGCACTTAAATAACATTCAGCCCATTATATCAAGCACCATCTGAAATACTAGAGAAGAAATTTGAGAGATATTCGCTCGCTTTGCTCGGCGGAAGAGAGAGAGGGAAAAATAGTGAGTCTCCTCAATTATAAGCAGTGTAAACATGAACTTCACATTAAGACTTCCGTTTGAAGTAGCGAGTGGCGTTTTTCTCTCTTTTTCTCTTTCTTTTTTTTTCTTCTTCCACTTCTTTTTCTTTTCTTTCTTTTTCTTCTTCTTCTTCTTCTTCTTCTTCTTCTTCGTCTTCTCCTTCCTCGTCTTTCATCCTTTTTATCAAGAGCTTCGAAATAACAACCCTACAACAAATGACAACAAATAATTCCTCAAAAGATAAATAAAAGAGAAAAAAAAATCATGTACCACTTCCCCTTTACGATGAAAAAAAAAATCAAAGCCAAATACCCCCCCCCCCAAAAAAAAAAAAAAAAAAAAAAAAAAAAAAAAAAAAAAAAAAAAAAAACGTAGAAACTCTAGCTTCAAAGTTTAAAGAAGCTTCCACCCCAATACATGAAGTTCTAAGCCAATAGATCACCGTGACTTAGTGACCTAACTCCCTCCTCCGATACACCCCCTCCTCCCCTCCCTCCCAGCCTCTCGTTTTTAAATGAATGATTTACCTTCCTTCCTTTACGAGGGGTGGGGGGGGGGGTGGAGTAAGTTTCGAAAAACAAAAGGCTTTACGAGTGTGATTGCATAAACAATGATTCCTCTTCAAGTAACCAAACGCATCCAAGACGTTAAGACACGAAACTTTTGAGACTTGAGGCATCTTTAAAGTTCTAAGTATCCATAACAGCGACAGCGGTCAGCCTACCCCAGTTCCTCTTTAAATCATTATCGGTCAATAACTCTTTAAAAATGCGGCGCCTCTTCCCCCCTCCTCCCCCTCCCCCCTCCACACCCCAAACCTCCGCCTCACGCCCATTCGCAATAAGCAAAAGGTGTAAAACGTGGTGTGACCCCCTCTCACCCCCCACCCCCTACCCCACCCTCAGCCGACTCCCACCTCCTCTTTAAATGGCCGTAAAGAGACAAATGCCGTAAGATCGACATTCGCGTTTTTTCCGTTGGCTGTGTGTCACTCTCTCTGTCACTTTGACCTCTAAACTCGTCGCTTGGGTGTGGGGGTAAGAGGTCAGGTCGGATTAGGTCGAGTCGGCGACAGCTGTGATGAAGGTGATGGAAGTGATGATATGAATAATACTAATAATGCTGATCAGAATGATAATGATAGATAACAATATCCTCAACAACAGTGATGATAGTTGTAGTTATAATAATTGTAGTAATAGTTATTGTACCAGCAACAATAGTAATGATGATGATAATGATAATGATAAAAACATAGTAGTGATGAGGTTAGCAATGATATTGATGATGATAATGATACAAATAGTCTTACTACTACTAACGATAATAATTGTAACGATACTGGTGATGATAATAATAACAAAAATAATTGAAAATGAAAATAAAAGTAATGATAACAATAACGATAATGATTTTAGTATTGTTATCATAACTTTTATTTACATAATGATAGCAATTATACACATGATCTTATAGGGAATAACATTAGTAATAATAACCAAACGTTCGGAAAGATAATGATAATACTTTTAATCCTACTACTACTACTACAGCAACTACAATTGGTCGCCCACAACACAGCTCCCTCCACACCCTTTGCATGGTCCAAAATGCATGACGTGACCGCTCTTCTGTCTCTTTAATTCAACGATGCGGCATAGACCATAGGCGATAAAGTATGGATATAGTGAATGACGCCTAGAGCTGGAAAACACAACCATGAAACTGTAAAAGATGACCTTATCCCCCTCACCCCCCCTCCCCTACCCCCCACCCCCTCCCCTTGCAATCAAGAGTGCGGTTGCGTTCTTAGTAATGTAAGACCTTTTGGTTCCTGTCTGTTATCAACTATTTCCATTGTTTTTTATATTTTTATCTTCCTCTATCTGTCATCTTCTTCACTTCACGCTTCGTTTTTCTTCTTCTTCTCGCCCTTCTCCTCCCCTTCCTCTTCGTCATCTTTTTCATCTTCCCCCACTGTTCTTTTTCTCCTTACTCCTCTACATCCTTCCCCCCCCCTCCTCTTACCCTTCTTCTTCTTTACTTTTCCCTTTTTAAAGATTTATATATATAACAATATAAACACAGTAGACTCTTTAAAGCTTAGCACGTGTTGATAATTAAAATTATAAGCGTTTAATTTTGCTAGAATTCGTTAGAGTTTGTTTGTTTATTATCAAATTGTGCTGTCCTGCATTGCTAATTCATATCTTTTTATCTAGCATTCTTCGCATAGTGACTACTATTTTATTCAAATATTATTTAAAAGTAAATATGCACGCACGTATGTTTACACATCAATAAAACTTATATCACGAGTGAATAACTCACGCTGAAACAGAAAATTGATGTGTTTATGTGTCTGATTACAAAACAAAACAGAGAATATCATAAAACGCATTAGTATTAAACATGACCAACAGGGTTAAAAGAATAAATCAGGGAAATAGTCATAAGAATTTGTATTTTAAGGTAATAGGTAGATAGATTTTGGAAAACGGACAGCGATACTTAAGGAAAAGGCATATTGCTCAAAATGGGAAACAGATCGAGAGAGAGAGAGAGAGAGAGAGAGAGAGAGAGAGAGAGAGAGAGAGAGAGAGAGAGAGAGAGAGAGACAGAAGCAGAGTCAGGAAGAGAAAACAGACACAGAGATAGAGACACACAACATATGGTTAGGAAAGAGAAAGGCGATCCCCGCAATATCAGAGCAATGTATTTTCCCTGCAACTCTCCTCAGTCTGTTAGGCAATGGGCGTTCTGATTTATGATTTTGCCACATAACGTGTATTAGTAGCCAGTTATACCTATTTTTTTGACATGTACTGTATAATGGTCATATTCTAAATGTTAGTTATATTCTAGTTCTAAATATCTTTTTAATCATTACCATTAACACCATTGTTATTAGAGAAAGATAGAGAGAGAGAAGAGGTATATATTTCTTTTTCTTTGAAACGAGATAATCATAAATGTTTAACCATGGTCTCATAACTGTCTAGTTTTTGAGATTGCGTTTCCCTAAACACTGGGGAACAAACCCTACTTTAAGAAAATAAACGTTTGTATGTATCTTGAGCGAGCTGAGTGAGTGATATCTGAACACATTAACTCCAGGATCTCACTTAGCTTGCTTCTACTTCAAAATTAATTTGCAAAGACGAGACTTTCAAACAAAGAGACTGCTTTCTGATTGCATGGTTTACGACCGTGAAGCCATGCATTGTAATGGCCGGCATGGAAATACCGTCATGCAGCACACCGAGAAACTACACGTCTTTCCTCCCGTCCAATTAGTTCGGCTGAACATTTCGGTCTACTCTTTAATTCAAATGTAATTAGTATTTCAACAGCTCTTGCTAAAATGCATCCACCAATCACACGTCCCCGCCCCCACATCCTTCGGCCAATCACAACACTTCGCGCCAAAAATAACTCGAGCCAATCAAGACGCGAGCTGCCAGTTGAAACGACCAATCCTGCGCAAGTAATGTTAACTGGAAGGTGTTTACACGAGGATCTCCGCCGGCGAAGACTCCAATTGAGCTAAATTTGACCGCATCCTCAACACGCTGCTACGATATCTTAATAGCCCTCTCCGGCCATAAATCTTGCTCGGGCTAGAACCTAATTTTCTGAATTACGCCTTCGCTAACTTTTACCTTCGCTTTATTCGTGATACGAACCCTTTTACTTTTGTTTCGTCTTTTTTTTTTCATTTCTTTTCTGGTGAATCTCTAAATGACTATTCTGTCTCTATAGTTTCGATAGATCAGAATACTAGGATTTAATACTGATAATAAATCCGATGTTGAAATTGTTTATTGATTTGTGGCTATTATGCATGTTACAATTTGCATCCCAATGACCTACCGATTTTCGATCACCTGCACGAAGATAAGAAATCAAATATTAAGTGTCCTCGCCCAACCAACATCGTGTATTTAAATGAAAACATAAATCCTTAACATCCCCACAGCGTGAGTGACATTCAATTATGTAAGTAGTTGCAGAGGCAAATAAATAAAACATTCAAATCAATTAATATTTAAATGCCCTCACACAGGTATCAGTAATAAGCATTAAACAGGTAAGAGAAATATTTCGCCGCCATGTTGTGCGCGAAAGTAATCCTCATACCAAATGTTTCTTCGCACTTCTGGAAATCGGAAGCTTAGTGCCACGCCAACTTGCAGAGAAGAAAAATAACTGATTCATTTATAAGATATAAAGTTCACGGAAATAATACACATACTCCGATTCCAAAAGCAAATTCCATTATTCTTATTCCTCTCTCTCTTCTTTTTAATTGTAAGTTTTTTCCTATAGTATGCTAAAACGTCTTAGCAATAGGACTTTGGCTGTTCTTTTATTTAAATCTATAATGATCATCATTGCTTTTATGATAATGGATGCTTCTACTCTACTGCTATCATTACTATCATCATCATTATTCCTTTATCATCACTGTTATTTTCTATGAATATTATCAGCACAAATGATATCATTATCATCACTATCATCATCATGATAACTACTGTTGTTGCTGTTGTTATGGTTACCATTATTATTATTACAATGACTGTCATCTTGCTTGTTATTATTAAACTTATTAGTATAATTGTTTTTCAGCATAGTTTACGGGTTATAATTTTCACAATCAATAACATTCATTATCAGTACCAATCAGTATTATTATTATCTTTATTATTATTACTATGATTACTAGTATTACTATCATCATCATCATCATTATCATTATCATTATCATTATCATTATCATTATCATTATCATTATCTTTATCATTATCATTATCATTATCATTATCATTATCATTATCATTATCATCATCATCATTATCATTATTATTATTATTATCATTATAATTATTATTAATCATATTATTGTAATCATTATTTTATAATCATTATTATCATCATTATTATCATTATTATTTTTGTATTCTTCTTGTTATGATTATTATTGCTATCATTATCAATATTATCATATCCATTATCATAATTGTTCTTATTATGGATATTGTTCTTATTATCATTATTATCAATTGTTAGCATTATCATTAATTTCATTATCATTATCATTGGATATATCACTATCATCATTGTTGCAGTTGTTGTTTTTGTTATCATGATAATTCAAAAAAGATAATGATGTTAATGGTAAGAATGATCATCATCATTATAATCATTGTCATTGTCATGTTTGTTTCTTGCATTATTATCATCAATATAATTATAATTATTCTGATTATCATTATCATAGTTGCTATCTTAACTCAATAAGATAGGGATGATGATACTGATAATAACGAATAATGATAATATGAAATGTTATTACCATAATTGTTGTCATTATCATTATCATTCTTATCGTTATC
>BOPN01002412.1:209745-212830 GCA_017312705.2 Penaeus japonicus
ATGCACAAGGCCGCTATGATTTCTTCCTTTCCTTTTCGTTTAGAAATGATGCTCATTTAGGGAAACAATGCGGATAATGATGGTATTACATACATCGCATCACATCTGAGTGGACTTGATGAGTGAGAGCGGAGACAGCGGGAATCAGCATATGGACGGTTAATTAAGCTTCAAAATGAAAAATGCAATTGTAAGATATTTAAAGAGCTTAAGTATTAAGCTGCTTGAATAATAAAGGAAAACAAAATTATCAGTTTTATTGTATCACTTAATACTGTAAACCAAATATACATTTACATATATATATATATATATATATATATATATATATATATATATATATATATATATATATATATATATATACAAGTGTCATTTTAAATAATTGAAAGCTATTGATTACCCGTTTCAAATTGTGCATCTGATTTTTCACTAATGATTAATTCGTATTGTTATTTTGACAGATTACATGACCAGTCTGATCAGCGACTCTGTTGAGAACAATACTGCAAATGCATATGCAATATCAGTCAATAAAAAATTATAAAACCAAATAAGCTTTTTGATGAGATCTTAATGAAGTAATGATGAATCGAAACAAGTGCGTACTCAGTATACAGGGAAAAGGTTATGACGCTCCGGTTTGTAATTTACATGAAAAAGCTGCACGCGCGACCGACGTATTTGAGCATTTTTATTTTTACCTATCTATCATTCCATCTGTCAGTCTGTTTATACAGTATATTTCTCTCTCTCTCTCTCTCTCTCTCTCTCTCTCTTTATCTCTCTTTATATATATATATACACACATACACACACACATATACATATATATATATATATATATATATATATATATATATATATATATACATACATATATATTTATATATATATATACATATATATATATATATATATATATATATATATATATATATGTGTATATAAATATATATATATATATATATATATATATATATATATATATATATATATATATATATATATATATATATATATACATGTATGTATGTATATGTGTATATATATACATACATACATATATATATAAATATATATATATATATATATATATATATATATATATATATATATATATATATATGTATATATATATATATACATACATATATATATATATATATATATATATATATATATATATATATACACACACATATATACATACACACACACACACACACACACACACACATATATATATATATATATATATATATGTATGTATGTATATATATATATATATATATAAAGAGGTCGCATGAAAAAGGAAACGCCGTAATCAAGATGTTCCCATTTCAATGGCAGGAGGCTAACCCATTTCCCAGGGACTCGTTCGGAGGAGTAAGAAATAAGTATTTTTTATTGAACAGCGTCGAATAGGCCTCATAGACACACGCGAGCGTCTGCCCGTACCACACTCACACACCCACACAAACACACACACGGACACACAACACACACAAACGTGAAAATGGAAATTATCCAAGTTGCTCTTCAGGTTTCACTCGTGCTCTCAAGGTATGCTACGATAACGAGACCAAGTTCAATTAATATGTAAATCAACGGCCTTTCCCCCGTCCCCTCCCCTCCCTTGTCTCTCCCCTCTTATTTTGATAGACGAATCAAAGAGTTCCTTCGTCAAAGGGGGGGGGGGCGAGAGGGGAGGGGAAAGGGGAGGGTTACATTCGCACGCGGCTGCTGGTGCTAACCGCCGACCGGGGAGTCGTGTGCTTCCCCTCTTCCTCCTCCTCCTCCTCCTCCTTCTCCTCCTTCCTTTTTCTCGTCTCTTCTGTCTTGTTCTTTGCCTTCTTGTCGTGTTTTTTTTTTTTCAAGGATTGTTTTTTTTTCATTGTTTGTTCTGAGACGTATAGAATTTGGGTTGTTGGTGTCGTTGCACTCGATCCCGCGTAAGTGGGAGGGAGAGGGACTACGAGCTGGTCAGAGGGGAGGAAAAAAGAGTCTGTTTTGACCTTCCTGCAGAGCGAACATGAGTTAGGAAGCTGATCTAACGAAAATTGCGTTTCGCTTACCTGTTCTTGCTTTCTTCCGTTTCGTAAATTCCCGTTGGCGATTCTAAAACCTTATCAAAAATGCATTCCTTCCTGAGCCACGTGAAAAAGCTCGCAGTCCGACACAAACACTTTCTTACTACAAACAAAACGAAAGCCGAGATTAACTTTTCCTTCTCTAGCAAAAAAATAAAAATAAATAAACGATAATAACAACAAAACGAACGTAAGATAGAAAAAAATATCAAATAAAAAGAACGAACAGTGAAGACAAATGAAACTGTCTCTCTTTCAAGCAATCAGCTTTTATCTATGTAAGCGATTCACATCAAAAGTTCTGCCTGAGACATCCACGCAGATGGCAAAGCAAAACCGAAAAAAGCGCTACAGTTCAAGTCTCTCGAGCGGTGAGACAGGCGACCCGCCCGGCTTGAGCTTGGGGCAAGTGACACCACGCGGGAAGGCTAGAGCGATTGCGCGCGTGTCCGACCTATCCCGTGGCTGACAGCACACTGACCCTCTCTGCTGACTGCCCTGCTAGTCTGATGGGACGTGGTTCTGTGGGCGGGGCTTCGAAGGGTGAGGGGAAGCGAGACGTTTATCACGGAAACCGAGGGGAGTTGTGTGCTCGCATTTGGAAAAAATAAACCTGTCGTGCATGCTGTTAAAGCAATGGGTGAGGGCTATGAGCTAACGGCTGGGGCGCTCCGCTGCCGACGGGATTATCATCCGACTTTCCTTTCTCTCCGTCTTCCTCTCGTCTTCTTTCGTTTCCTTTCTCTCGTGTTCTTCAGCAAGAGGATGATTCGTTTCGTTACGAGTCGTTTTTTTCCGCGCACGATACATACGTTAATTATAAATCTTCATAAACCATTTACAAAATAACATATCTGTGTATTGAGAGATATATATAAACACAAACACGCTTTTATAGATATATATGACATTAGATTTATACAAGAACGTAAATATTAATATGAATATATATATATATATATATATATACATTATATATATATATACATATA
>BOPN01002413.1:2500-5000 GCA_017312705.2 Penaeus japonicus
TCTGTAATAACTGCGCAGTGTTTTCCTAGAATTACAGTGGTGGCATTTCGTAAACATGTGTGTGTGTGTGTGTGTGTGTGTGTGTGTGTGTGTGTGTGTGTGTGTGTGTGTGTGTGTGTGTGTGTGTGTGTGTGTGTGTGTGTGTGTGTGTCTACATGTAAAGAAGGAGAGAGAGAAAGTTAGATAGGTGGTATAAAGTCATACAACGGCAAACTAAGGTGTATCACCAGTTACATTTTAGCGAGTTAAAAAGAAAAAGAAAGGAAGGAAAAAACACATCGTTATGTGTGCATCAGTAGGTAACATAATTCACAATTAATAACCCTTGTCTGGGGTTAGCAACATTCCGCCGAGGTGCGCCGCGCCGGGCAACGCTATGTTCCCGATCTGTTTACACCCTTGTTGTCAACGCAGAGAAGAGCTGGGGGGAGGGGGAGTGACTGGAGGAGAAGAAAGAAGAAGAAGAAGAAGAAGAAGAAGAAGAAAAAGAAGAAGAAGAAGAGAAAGGGAGGCAACGTGGAGAAAGCAGAAAGGGAGAGGGAGATGAGAGTTCTCATCATCCGTCAAGCAACGGTTATTAACCCCTCTCTCCCCCCTACCCCTACTCCTACCAAACCACCAGTCACAATCAGGAAGCCTGGATGAGAAAATCCTTCGATCGCAAGCACACAGGAGGGGCATCGACAGCTCCTCTTGCCAGGTTCCATCTCATAGGAGGCGAAAGGATGCCTCTATAGCACGTGCAGGGGGGGGGGGGTCACGAGGATGGGCGGTTGTTCTTAACGGGGAAATGGAGGGTGGTGGCGACGGAGGACAACAACAACAACAATTATAATAATAATTACGAATGTAATGGTAACTATAATAATTATAACAATTACAGTAATAAAAATAATCATATATCTAATCAAAGTAATGAAAATAATGATAATCATGATGCTAATTATTATTAGTGTAATAATAGTAATAATAATAACAACAATAATCATAATAACAATAAGAATAATAACAATAATAATGATAATGATAGTAGTAGTAATAATAATAATAATAATAATAATAATAATAATAATAATAAAAATAATAACAATAATAAAAAAAATATTAATAATAAGAGTAATAAAGATGATAATAATAATAACAATACTACTACTACAACAACTACTACTAATAATAATCAATAAGAACATTAATAATGATGATAATAATACTTATAAAGAAAATGATGATGATGATGATGATGATGATGATGATGATGATGATGATGATAATGATACTACAACTAATAACAATAACAATAACAGTAATAAAAATAATTATAAAGATAATAATAATAGTAAAAGAAATAATAATGATGATACTGATGATAATGATGATAATATTAATAATCATCATTTCAATCATCAATTTACTACGTAATAATAATGATAACAATAATAACAAAAAGAGGGAAAAAAACAAAGCTAATAACAATAATAATAACGATAACAAGCTAATAATAATTACAGAGAGAGAGAGAGAGAGAGAGAGAGAGAGAGAGAGAGAGAGAGAGAGAGAGAGAGAGAGAGAGAGAGAGAGAGAGAGAGAGAGAGAGAGAGAGAGAGAGAGAGAGAGAGAGAGAGAGAGAGAGAGAGAGAGAGAGAGAGAGAGAGAGAGAGAGAGAGAGAAAGAGAGAGAGAGTGAGAGAGAGAGAGTGAGAGAGAGAGAGAGAGAGAGAGAGAGAGAGAGAGAGAGAGAGAGAGAGAGAGAGAGAGAGAGAGAGAGAGAGAGAGAGAGAGAGAGACAGAGAGAGAGAGAGAGAGAGAGAGAGAGAGAGAGAGAGGTAAGAGAGAGAGAGAGGTAAGAGAGAGAGAGAGAGAGAGAGAGAGAGAGAGAGAGAGAGAGAGAGAGAGAGAGAGAGAGAGAGAGAGAGAGAGAGAGAGAGAGAGAGAGAGAGAGAGAGAGAGAGAGAGAGAGGTAAAAGAGAGAAAGGTAAGAGAGAGAGAGAGAGAGAGAGAGAGAGAGAGAGAGAGAGAGAGAGAGAGAGAGAGAGAGAGAGAGAGAGAGAGAGAGAGAGAGAGAGAGAGAGAGAGAGAGAGAGAGAGAGAGAGAGAGAGAGAGAGAGAGAGAGAGACTGTCACGTGTACCAAGCGCAAGGATAACAGCCACCTTTCTTAGCTCAAAAGTACAGCGCATCAATCTCCCTCTGGAATATAATGTCACAATGCTTTCTTAACCGTTCGCAAAATCGAATGATTTTCGGAACGATATCCCCAGCAGCGAAGACGCAGTTAGAAATAGTCTTCCACGGAGCATTACTTTCATTTTAGAGAAAAATCAACGGAATGCGGTTTCATAAAGTTATTCAGTTACAGTACTATCAGTCCGATAATTATTGAATTGCTATTATCTGCAACACATACCCGTTAGTGGACTATCAAACGTCCCACATCTTACCGACTTGAGCGAATAGAAACAATAGCGACTCTTAATCAGTATCAGCCTCCATTTTTAGATCGGC
>BOPN01002413.1:20000-27500 GCA_017312705.2 Penaeus japonicus
ACACCGCCACCGGAAGGAGAGACAGACGGGGTACGAAGAGATGAGAGGCGAGAGTTCAAAGAGAGAAGCTGAGAGGAGGAAAGAGAAGGGTGGGTCACACGAGAGAGAACGAGAGAGAGAGAGAGAAAGAGAGAGAGAGAGAGAGAGAGAGAGAGAGAGCAGGGGAATGCCGTGACAGAAAAGAGAGAAACTGCATAAGAAAAATGCATGGTGCGAGCCAGGCCGATAGAGAGAGATAGGAGAGGTATGAAAAAAAGAAAAAGAAAAGAAAAATACAGGCAGAGGGAAGGGCGAGGAAATAAAGATAAAAGGAGATGGAGAAGAGGACAAAGAGAATGAACAGGATATTAGATGAGGGAGATAGCGAAAGAGAAATTGACGGAAGGAACCGAGACGAGGACGAGAAGAGAGTATGAGATCAAAGAGAGAACCGCAGAGGGGGACACAGCAGATATGAGAACATGAGGAAAGAACGAGGGAGAAGGGAGGGAGGGAGAGGCTACAGACAACAGACTGAAGCAGAATCCTCCTGCAGGATAAGGATGAAAATATAGGACGATAGAAATGACGATAACTAGACAGAAAAATGTGAGAAATAGATATGAGAGAAAAGGGAGGAAAGGGATAGGAAAGATGGGACGAAAAAAAAGATAGATAGGTAGATATATACAGAGAGAGAGGGGGGGGTAAGACAGAGGAAGCAAGGGACGGATAGGTGAACAAGAGAAGGAGAAAGTAGGAGGAAGAAAGAGTGGATGGGAGTAAGCGAAAGAGATAGATGGAGAGAATAAGGAGGGAGAGAAAGGATGTGGAATTTAGGGGAAAAGGGAGGAAAATAGAAAGATGGATGGGATAAGGAACAGAGGAATGAGCGAGTGAGGGAAGAAGAAGAAGGGTGAGAGGGGTGAGAGAGTAAAGAGAGGGGGTAAGGGGAAAGGATTGAGG
This sequence comes from Penaeus japonicus, assembly GCA_017312705.2. Classification (NCBI taxonomy): domain Eukaryota; kingdom Metazoa; phylum Arthropoda; class Malacostraca; order Decapoda; family Penaeidae; genus Penaeus; species Penaeus japonicus. Next base: position 20,946 of record BOPN01002413.1, read on the forward strand.
AAGAAAAAGGTGAAGGAAGAAGTAATGGGAGGGAGGGAAAGGGAGGGGGGTAGATAAATAGGGAGAGAGAGGGAGAGGGAAAGAGAGAGAGAGAGAGAGAGAGAGAGAGAGAGAGAGAGAGAGAGAGAGAGAGAGAGAGAGAGAGAGAGAGAGAGAGAGAATGAGAGAGACGCCGGGGCGCTGATCGATCGGTCTGGCTGGAGCAAGTCTGAAGCGAGGCACTCTTACTCTGTGGCTCGCCTCAAGCCCGTGGCAACCTCTTGGTCCGAAAGGTCGAACACCCTAGGCACTCTCACGGGACACTCAACCTTCCGCTCACGGAGATTGACCTACATCTTTTTAAAGCAGGGTTGGAATATGGTCGGCCGGGCGCGTGCACACACGCGCGCAAATATACAGACACAATGACAAACAGATGGACAGACAGTCAGAAGCGCACACATACACGGGCTGGCAAATGCATGACATGCACGCACTTGCACACGATCTTCTCGGCCCTTCGGCTCATTGCGAGAGCAAGAGGAAAAGCTCGCGATGGCGACGGCGGCCTCACCTACCGTCCCTTCCCGGACACAAGGACGTGAGCAAGGCTCCCCGGGAGACGTCGCGCCGGGCGGGGAATACTTGTCCTGCACAGACCTAAAGATGTATATACATCTCGTAGGACATTCTGCGTCTTGAGAGGATTCTACATCTTTGAAGACATGCTACACAGTCTCCACGGGCGGCCGAAAGGAAAGAGTGTGATAAAAGGTGTTTCTCCATGAGTCAGCTTTGTGCTTAAAGCTGACCGTCGAAACAGCAGAGCGCGGGAGGCGGGGGGCGCGGGGAGAGGGGGCAGGGGGCAGGGGGAGGAGAGTCTGCATGCAGGGAGTGATTCTGCATGCGGGGACTGACTAGGTGAAGACTGACTATCTGTGCGAATGACTCGTGTGTTTGCTTAGACTGACTCCAGATGGGTTCGATTCTGCGTAGGTGGAAGGACTCTCAGTGAAGGAACAGGAACTTGAGAGGGGGATGACTTCGCAAACTGAAAACGCCTTTGATCACAATTATAGGTAATTATAAAAGAGGAGAAACGGTAACAACAAGAAGCTACATATAGATCTGCTCTCAATCTATGCTAGGAGACAGCTATATTATTTCATCAAACAACTATAATAAAGAATCTTGAGTGATAAAGCAATGCTGATAATTTTTTTTTTTTTTTTTTTTTTTTTTTTGTCTTGAAAGCATTATCTCAAACGACACTGCGATTATTTTACATAACACCGTGCTATGAATCACAGGACACAGAGCTCTTCCCACATGGAGGGAAACACCTGTCAAAACGAGAAACAGGTATGTCACAGGTGGTCTGGCCTGTGTGGTTCAATCACCCTGGTGCCGAATACACACGATTAACGAAAAAGGGCAAATCAGTACCCTGGCACAGTAGGTTTTAATGTGCAACGAAGAACAGTGATCAGCCTTACCTTTTCGTGAAATGCCGTTTTTTAAGTTGTTTGGGTTCTCTACTACAAAATCCTTAACCCCTCATGAAGGTAACTGGAAATTTCAATAACAATGCAATGACGTCCAACATACATTAAGAGGCTTTATTTATCTATACTGACTACACCAACGTCATTTCATGGTCACGAGGCAAGCCGGCAGGTCGCACACAACCAGCTAACCCTATTGTAAGCCGAGGGTTTATATCAACAACAACATTCGTTTGGACACACTCATTTTTTGGACAAAGAGCAGATTTCCTTCGACCCCTTCCCACCATCCACCATCCACTACCACCCATCACTCACTCACACTCACTCACTCACTCACACTCACTCACTCACTCACTCACTCACTCACACACACACACACACACACACACACACACACCCACTCACTCACACACACACTCACTCACACACTCACTCACTCACTCACTCACTCACACACACTCACTCACACACACATACATTCACACTCACACTCACACTCTCACACACACACACACACACACACACATACACACACTCACTCACACAAACACTCACTCACTCACTCACTCACACATCCCTCGTCCTCGAGCTCGCTAAGGTAGCGGGGCGTAACAGCGTCGACCAGTCGAACTTTGTTTACACCCACAGCGCTTGCTGAATCTCATCACGTGACCGGATGGCATAAGAGTCATGCAATGGTCGAATTGAATGAGGAAAATGTCAAGGGTAAACATCCGCTGCGTCAGAAGTGTAGACGCATCGCGAATTTAGGGGCCGATTTGACATATGTACTGATTCCCCTCTTATATTCCTCAAGATACTTCCCCGGGCCATTCCGGACAAAGAAGACGTCCAGAAATTATAAAGAAAATGTGGGCGCATTAAGCTAATGGCAAAAACGCTGGATACAAACGGCTTAAGACGGACCCAACAATCATAGATCAAGATATAAGGTCATCATAATCAGCGCGCATTAACCTCTACGATCACGACGCGACAACCTCGAGTTTTCGGCCCTCATTGGCTGCCCCGCCATGCGAGAGATTAGCAGCATCTGACTTCTGCATGACGACAAGCCGGAGGTGGCACTCCGGACCCTGGCTGTAGAGAGGGTCATGATTGCGGCTCACTCTTCTCACGAAAGGTTTACCGACATTCGCGCTCTAACGACTGCGACGACACAAAGGCTGACACGAGGGATAATTTTCGTTCTCTAATCACGTCGTTAGCACATCTTACGCCTCCGCCCATGCACAAGTAAGTAAGCGACACCCATGCCTCGCCGCGCTTCCTCCCTCTCTACTCGAACAACTCCTCCCCCTCCCCCTTCTCACTCATTCACAACATTACTAAGCCCTCCGCCTCCTCTACCTCACCTACTCCTCCAACCCCCAAGTGATAGACCACATCGATCCCGCTCCTAAAGGCGCCGCCGATGGTCGCCTTGTCCGACATCCTCAATCAAGACTTCACAGCTTCAGAAATTCTCTCCATCTCCTTTTTCTTGCTCTCTTTTCGAAACCGGCGTCGGCCGCAACAGGGGCATTCTCCTTCTCCAACGTGCCATGCAGCATGTCGACGTGCCAACGCATGACTGATCGATGAAGGCTGCAGCCGACCGATGCGTGAGACAGCGCAACAGAACCTGCATTACAGCCGACTTAATTACTCGGAGGAAGTCAAAATATATCAGAAACGGATAACGGCCGGAACGGAGCGACTCGGGCGAGGCGAGGGAGAGAGAGGGAGAAATCCGGGAGAGGAAAGATGCGGGAGAGACGCGGAGGATCGGAAATGAAAGGCAGGCAAATAAGAAAGACCAAGTGGAATGAACTCAGCTAAGACGAAAAGGGAGAGAGAGAAGACAGGCGAAGAAGTGGAACGAAGAGAAATAAGACAAAAACCCGAATTTAAGGCGCTGAAAACATACGCGGAAAAAGCGGAAAAAAGAGAAAGAAAACAGATAAAAATAGATAGCAGGGGGAGGGCTGTGAGACCAATGGGCGACGGCGGAGAGTCTGAAAAGAGCACAAAGAAGAGGGGAAAAGCAAACCAAAGGAAATAAAATGGCACGAGAGAGAGGAATTGTAGATTAGGCTATCTATGTCGCTGATGAGGAAGGGAGGAAGGAGGGAAGGAGGGAGGGGGTAGGGTGTGGGGAGGGAAAAAGGGTGGTAGGGAGAGGGTGGGGAAAGGAGATAGGAAAGAGGGTAGGAGGGAGGGAGGAGGAGCAGGACGTTGGGGGAGAAGAAAGGATGGAGGCAAACACTGGATGAAGGAAGGGAGAAAGGAGGGAGGGAGAGAGACGTTGCGGAAAGGAGAAAGGAAGAGGTTGGGGAATGAAGGGGCCGTTAGAGGAAGGAGGAACGAGAGAGAGAGGGAGATGTTGGGGCAAGAAGGAAGGAGAAAGCGAGAGGAGCATTGGATGAAGGAGGAAGGTGTGAGGGCGACGCACTACGGACGCGGCGAACTGTTCCTCTCGGTGACAATGATAAACACAGCAGCCGAAACGCGAGGAAGGGCGTGTACTTAAACATTATCATCCTCGTCATTAGTAGCAGTGATAGTTGTAGTAGTGTAATAGTGTAATTGGAGTAGTAGCAAAAGCAATTGTAAATTTCATTACCAAGAGCAATCAATAGGTGACGGGAGAGCTGGGATAATTGTGATCGCTAGAACTTATGATAATAATGATAACAATAATCACTAACTACCGAGCACTACAAAATGAAGGTACTTACAGACCAAAGGTTCATCTACGTTATACAACCATCTCCCCCCACCCCCCATAAAACACCCACGCCCCCCCTTCTCTAATCCGTTCATCCCCCACCCTTCACCTCACACCACCCCCACCCGCCCGGTTGAAGCAATAAGCTCGTCACAACTATTTTTGGGGAGGCAAATCCCTGCAGCCAATGGTGCTTGTTCCCAGGTCGCGCTTCAGGCCTTCGCTTTGAGGAATATGAAAGGGGAGGGGGAGGGGGGAGGGGGAGGCGGGAGTCGACCGAAAAACATCAAAGCTCGAGCCAATGGTGAGGAACGGCCACGATGCATTTGCTTTGATGATATTCCCTCGGGAGAATATTTGGGACGGCCTTCGCGGCGGCGTTTCCAATATCCCCATGAAATCGCGTGCTGCCCATTTCCGAAGGAGGAACTTGGTCGCACTCGGCTGACGAAGGACCGACGAAAAATCGATCAATTCGCTCGAGGTCGTTCTTTCGAAGCTGCGAGAGGCGCCTGCTCCACCATGGCTGCTTTCTCTATTCAAAAGGCAGCGGTAAAAGGGAGAGAGCAGGAGGAAGACGCAATATGAAGAAATAAATAGAAAAGGAATAGGAGAGAGAGAGAGAGAGAGAGAGAGAGAGAGAGAGAGAGAGAGAGAGAGAGAGAGAGAGAGAGAGAGAGAGAGAGAGAGAGAGAGAGAGAGAGAGAGAGAGAGAGTCGATCAGCGAAGCCAAGTGGCCAAGGCCTTTCGGCAAACCGTTTGTTAACGCGAGAGAGAGAGAGAAAGAAATAATGCAAATACGAAGGCAGCAAGTGAGATGCAAAATAATGGACATGAGAGGGAGTGAGTAGGATGAAGGGGAGTGAGACGGATGAAAAAAAGGGATGGAAATGAATCGAGCGCAGTGAGAAGGCAGACGGAGAGAGACAGAAAAGGAAGGCACAAGGGAAGCCCGACAAAAATATGGAGCGAAGCAGAGCAAGGGGAAGAGACAAAGGAAAGGGAAGAACAAAGTTTGAGAGAGAGAGAGAGAGAGAGAGAGAGAGAGAGAGAGAGAGAGAGAGAGAGAGAGAGAGAGAGAGAGAGAGAGAGAGAGAGAGAGAGAGAGAGAGGGGGGGGGGGGAGAAAGGAAAAAAAGTGTAAAATCAGAGCAGAGAAAATCCAAGATATTGCCGGGCCGGTCCATTGGGACGGCCATGAATCCGTTTCCCGCTCGGACAGATATAGAAACAAACGGGGATGAAGGGGGAGACGTAGGCCAATGGGAGGCGAGAAGCACGGGGTGGATAAACGGGAATAGCAAAGCAGAGAGAGAGAGAGAGAGAGAGAGAGAGAGAGAGAGAGAAAGAGACATACTGCAGACAAAACACTACTTTTAATCATGGTTATGATGTTAATGATGGTAATCCTTACATCAATAACGAATAATGCTACCGACAATAACAGCAACAACGACAACAAGAAAAAAACACGACAACAACAACAACAACATCGACAACAAGCATGGAATATTATTTTGAGAAGTACAAAAAAAAAACTAAAAATCGAAGAAACCCTATAAATCAATGAAAAACAAAAAGATAAAAAAAATGGTAAGAAATCCTTCAAAATCGACGAGAAAAAACTAAAATCGAGGAAAAGAAGAAGAAGAAAAAAAAAGGGCCACGGACAGCCTCGATAATTCAGCCGAATGCACCACCACCTTGAATCATTAACATCCATCGCACGTCGCGCCGCCTTGCTATAATTCGCGATTAAGCAAACCGTAGCGTGTTCGGCTCCGCTTTGTCAAGAGCACGCCCCTCCCCTCTCCCTCTCTCTCTCTCTCTCCTTCACTTTCCTTTCATTTCCCCCCTCTTCGTCTGGCCGATTGTTGTGTCTGTTCTTCCCTCCCCTTCATCCCTACCTTTCACTCTCCCTCGCCTTCCTCTTGTTTCACGCTCTGTCTGTCGTCTGTCAGCCGGTCTACGTCCCCTCATGTGATCTTTCTCTCTCTCGCTCTCGCCCTTTCTTTTCTCTTCTTCTTTCATTCTCGTCTCTCTCATATTTTTATCGTCGCAATCTCCTTCTCCCTCCTATTTCTCCTCTTTCTCTCTCTCTCTCTCTCTCTCTCTCTCTCTCTCTCTCTCTCTCTCTCTCTCTCTCTCTCTCTCTACCTCTCCCCCTCCCCCTCCCCCTCTCCTTCTCCTTCTCCCTCTCTACCCCTCCCTCCTCTCCCCCTCTACCTCTCCCTCTCTCCCCTCCCCCTCTCTCTTTCCTTTTGTGATTATTCCGTCAAAGAATGCATTGCCTTTTTGGATTATCCTGTCGCTCTTTTTCTTTATCCTTCTTCCTATC
>BOPN01002413.1:32500-35000 GCA_017312705.2 Penaeus japonicus
CCCCACCCGTCTTCGCCCCCCCTCCCCTTCCTCATCCCTTCCCCGCAAGCTCTCTTCCCAATGCCGAGGATTCGGAAAGTCCGATGAGATAACAGGAAGACAGGAAGAGAAGACCCAAGAAGGGTTGACGCTTATCTTCAGCGCCCGCAACGGATCCACGAAGTTTTTCTATATCATAAACAAGTGGTGGATACCCACTCTCGCTGCGAACTTTGCCCCTAAACGTCCATCTTCCTCATGCGATTTATTGGCTAAGTTTGCCCGGGAGTAGCGACCAATACCCGCGCCCTGAGTACATGCACGATCTAATCTGCTGCTCCTCTTTCCCTTCTCCCTTCTGCTCTTCCTTGCCCCTTCCCTGGTATCTTAAATTGGCGTTTGACCTGTGTCTCTCCTTCCAAGGAGGCTTCCAATACTGCGTCTCGGTATGGTCTGATCTTTGCGCGCGGATATGAGTGTATGTGTACGTGAGTACAGTGACATATTGCGACACACATAAGCAGCACATGTGCAATTACACGAGCAGCTGCGCACATGAGAACCCGCACTTTGCGCGCTCTCTCTCTCTCTCTCTCTCTCTCTCTCTCTCTCTCTCTCTCTCTCTCTCTCTCTCTCTCTCTCTCTCTCTCTCTCTCTCTCTCTCTGACAAGTCTGTCTTTCAATATTATCGTCATTTCAATAAAATGACGACAAAAAAAGATCTTGCGGAGGTGACAGATGGGACCTCAAGCAGGGATATGAATATTGCGTTTTCACAGTGGCGTCAAGAGAGGGAAGGGAGAGAACAATACTGCAATAGGGAAAGAGAAGAAAAGAAGAGGCGGATACAAGGAGGATACAAGAATAATAAAACTGCGACGGGGTAATAGAGAAAGAGTAGATAAGAATACGAGATGAGAAGAGGGGGAGAGAGAACAACTGCGGGACACTGCATCACAATAAAAGAGGCAGAGGAGGAGTTCAAAACAAAGTAGGTCCTGCGAACGGAAGATCTGGTGAGCCACTGGAGACGACAGAGGAGGACCTGAAGGAATCAACCGCAGAGAAAGAGTAGAAAGGGGGGGAGGGGGGATGAATGAACTAATGAGTTGTAGCAGAACGAAGTAAAACGAGAATGCTAAACTGGAATAAAATTAGGGATAATCAGAAAAAAAAACAGGAAAATTAAAGAAGTGAATCAAAATATTGTGTAAGCACACGGACGGACGTCAGTAAAGATAATGAAAATCAGAGACGAAGAAACACAAAGCGAGTCAAAGAGGCCCAAACAAAAGATAAAAGCAACAACAAACGCGAATCCAAACAAAGGCAGACCAAAAAAGAGTGATAGATCAGAAAGGGCCGTCATTCAAGGGTGATTTAACTCTGAAAAAGCAAAAATATATTGCAACAAAAAGGGCAAAAGAATATAAAAGACAGAAAACAAGCCCAGATCATTACGAAAGTCGAATACCTGCGCAGAGAGAAGAAGAGAAACTCGACAAAGACCTAAGAGGAAGGAGGCTTCAGACGAGAATAAATATTCAGAGGAATAAGAGGAAGATTAAAACTGAACGAAATTCAGTGTTTGGCTAAGAAATTGCTTCGTACTTAGTGAAAATGTATGGAGCAATTCGGAATGTTATGATGATATACGAAACGGCGAGGAACAAAAAGCCGAAGGAGGGAGATTAGGAAGAGTAAGAGAGGATTGAATAGAATGAGGAAAACGAAATGTCACAGGAGAGGAACAGGAGACGAAGGGATGACCCCTTCAGGAGAGGGAGGGAGGGAAAGAGAGAGAGAGAGAGAGAGAGAGAGAGAGAGAGAGAGAGAGAGAGAGAGAGAGAGAGAGAGAGAGAGAGAGAGAGAGCGATTCCCTCCCTCTAGCCCCAAGCTCTAGCACTCCAAGCTCCACTTGCGCCGCAGAATGATGATAAGAGCTTTTACAAACTCATTTCTCAGTCGCCAGCCGCCCACCGCCGAGGCGGAGGGTGATGGGCTACATGTAGGTTATATAGGTAGGATCAAAGTAGGTGCAGCCGCTCCCGTCTGATCACCTCCCCCTACCCCCTCCCCCCCAAGGAAAGGTCACGTATCGTCTAGACTGTTTCTATTACCAATGTAAATATCACATATGGCGGAGGTGCTAACACGTGTGCTGGCGGGGGAGGAGGAGGAGGAGGAGGAGGAGGAGGAGGAGGAGGAGGGGTAAGGGGGAGCGAGGAAAAATGGGGGAAGGGGAGAGGGGCAAGAGGGGTTCGACTTTGTTTTAGTCCTTTCCTTGTTATGTCTACATGCGCACTCATGGACTGTTTTGTCTGCATTACATGTCTTTACCGTGGATCAACGGTGAAAGTGGGCGCTGATCTCACTGCTCCCTCACTGACACGGAGCGCTCACCTTCAGCGCCGTATTTACTTTATCACGAGGTGGCAAGTCTACACGCACCACAGTTGTTCCTGTTTCCCAGACTAACACCTGCATTATTTGCCTTTCTAATCATGTAAACAAACGCGAA
>BOPN01002413.1:45000-50000 GCA_017312705.2 Penaeus japonicus
AGGATGTTCTTATGGTCTAGTTAGTCCTAGATACTTCGGCTGCGAAGATGTTTATGCCAAATTCATCCATTACACTTGTACTGGACATTTTACTCCTGGTGGTGGTGGTGGTGGTGGTGGAGGAGGAGGAGGAAGAGGAGGAGGAGAAGGGGGAGGGGGAGGCGGAGGCGGAGGGCGAGGAGGAGGAGGAGGAAGAAGAGGAGGAGGAGGAGGGAGAGGAGGAGGAGGAGGGAGAGGAGGAGGAGGAGGAGGAGGAGGAGGAGGAGGAGGAGGAGGAGGAGGAGGAGGAGAAGAAGAAGAAAAAGAAGGAGAAGGAGAAGGTGAAGAAGGAAAATGAAGTGAAATAGGAGGGGGGCGAGGAGGAATGATAATGATGATGATAAGATGAATAAGAATAAGAAGAGGATGAGATGGAGGAGGAGGTAGGGAAAGGGGAGCAGGAGGAGAAGGGAAGGAACGAATGGAAGAAGACGAGGAGGAAGAGGAGCTGAAGGAATAGGAGTAGAGGAGAGGGGAGGAGGAGGAGGAGGAGGAGGAGGAGGAGGAGGAGGAGGAAGAGGAGGAGGAGGAGGAGGAGGAAGTGGTAATGGAAGAAGAGGACAAGAGGAGGAGTAAGAGGAGGAGGAGGAAAAGGAGGAATAGGAGGTAGTGGTGGTGGAAGAGGAAGAGGGGGACAAGGGGAGGAGGAGTTGGTGGTGGAGGAAGAGGAGGTGGTAGAAGAAGAATAAGACGAGGAAATGGCGGAAATGGCGGATGAGGTGTCGTAGAAGAGAGAGGAGAAGGAGGAGGAAGGGAAAGAGGAGCAGGAAGAGGAGGGCAGGGACGGTTGGAAGGATGGAAAAGAGAGATACATAAAGAGAGAAACAGCTCATTCACCGGTATCTAAAAATCCATCCATGAGAAATTATAAATTAAAAAGATAAGAAAAGGTTTTTCTTTCCCTCCTCACTTTTTCTCGCCAGTGAACTGTCACACTGCGCTGTGAGGGTCGACCACCTGAGCTCATGGTTTTTCCAGGTATTTCGGAAGAAGGTAGAGAGAGAAGTTGTATATATGGAACTACCTCGAAGATTCATGCTTCCATCTCCATGCGAGTCTGTCTGTTTGTTTGCTAGTGTATGCATGAGTGAATGAGTTAATGAATGAATGAGTCTGACGTCGGTAAACAAATTCGTGGCTTCTTAACATAGAGCAATCTTTCGTAATGTTACGTTCCTCCGAACACAGACAGGCGGACAAAGTATGTTGGGAGCGCGGATTGGATGTTTATGTCGTAGCGCGAGGAAGGAAGAATGGCTTACAAAGTGCGTGCACAGACAAGACATTTCGCGAACAGATGTATGTGGAGCCGAGCACGAATGTAAGGATGGATGTGCTATGGGCCATTATTGTAAGTGTACAGGGACTCCGGATGGCCTATTAGACTACGTGTGCCAGGGCATGAGGCGGCCCATTTACTTACGTACACAAGGGAATGGGGTCCGTGTGCAGGGACGGGAGACGCCCCATTAGGCTGGGCTGCGTGTGGAATAATATGGGAAGGGACAATAGAGCGGGTGACAGCGAGGGTGTGAGGAGACGACCAGCGAGACAACAACAACAATAAAAAGGGGTAAACTGGCTGACCACATTAGAGGGCGACAGAGACGGATGGAGTGAGGGAAATATGCAAGAAAGGGATCGGAGGGGAGAAGGGAGTGGGGCGAGGGGGATGGCATCTCGAGACTGCGACCGAAGGAAACTAAATGGAGGAGGAGTGGGTATGAAAGAGGAAATAGAGACAGCTTGGACAAAGACGAAGGGTAGGAAGAATGACGGGAAGTAAGAGAGAGATAGAAAGGTAGATAAAGATAGATGCACAGATAGATAGATAGATAGATAGAGACCGAGTGAGAGAGAGAGAGAGAGATAGAGAGAGAGAGAGAGAGAGGGAGAGAGAGAGAGAGAGAGAGAGAGAGAGAGAGAGAGAGAGAGAGAGAGAGAGAGAGAGGGGGGGGGGGAGAGGGAGGGAGAGAGAGAGAGAGAGAGAGAGAGAGAGAGAGAGAGAGAGAGAGAGAGAGAGAGAGAGAGAGAGAGAGAGAGAGAGAGAGGGGGGGGGGGGGGGCAACCGGCGGGTTCATTGTAGCCAAACGGAGAACCACGCAGACAGCAGAAAGTGAAAGCATGGGGGGAAGGGCGTGGGTAAAGAACACGAGAACCTTGGATGTTAAAACTCGTAAGTTCTCAGGCGTCGCTCTGCAGCCATAACACTTTAAAATACCGTGCGTTCTGTATGCGGTCCGAACCCCCTCCCCTCCCTCCCTTTCACATCCCCCTGCCCCCCTCCCCTCTCCTCCCCTCCCCTCCCCTTCACCCTTTTCCCCTGTTCGCTTTCTTTTAGTCTCGCTTTGACCTGCATTTTTGGGTCTCTTCTTTTACTGAATCAGTCTGGGTCGTTTGGCTGTTCTCTTCTAACGGTATTTTCATATTACTTTTGTTTTTACTGCCGTTTTCATTAACATGATTGTTTTGCACAGTCTTCATTGCCCCCTCCCCCCACCCCCACCAAAATAATGTAGACAATATCACTAGAAATAATAATAATGGTTATAGTAATATCAATCATTTATATCAATTATTATTATTACCATTATCATTATCATCATAATCATAATTATCCTTATCGTCATGATCATAATTCAGATAAACACTAACAAAACATTATCAGCTTACATCAGTATAATGAACACTAATTCATCTTTATTATTAGCGTGATAAAGAATAAGTAAAAATGAATACTGTTCCTATTACTATTACTACCAATAGTAGATTACTACTGCTATTACTACTACTACTACTAAAATGATGATAGTAATAAAAATAAATAATTATAATAATAATGATAATAATAATGATGATAATAATAATAACAATAATAATGATAATAATGATAATGATAATACTAATACTAATAATAATAATAACAATAATGATAATGATACAAATGATAATAATAATGATGATAATAATAATGATAGTAATGATGATGATGATGATGATAATAATAATAAAAATAATAATAACAATAATAATAATAATAATAATAATAGTGATAATAATAATAATGACAATAATAATAATAATGATAATAATAACAATAATATTATATAATGATAATGATAATGATGATAATAATTATAATAATGATTATAATAACAATAATCATAATAATAATAATGATTATAATATTAATAATCATAATAATAATAATGATGAAAATAATAATAATGATAATGATAATGTTTATAATAATAATAATAATAATAATAATAATAATAATAATAATAATGATAAGAATAATTATAATAATAACAATATCAACAACAATCACCATGGCATTAATACAAGTAGTGATTACAATAATAATAACAATAAAAATAATGATAACAATAAAAGTGATAACAAAAATGATAAAAAAAATAGAATTAATAACGAATAGAATAACGAATAATAACAATAATGATGATGATGATGATGATGATGATGATAATAATAAATATAATATGATAATAACAATAATAATAATGATAATAATAATCGATATTATCATAATATTATTACCATTAGGTTTACGAACATAGTTATAACCATCATTATAACGATGATTTTGATATTAATAACTACAAATGTTGTTATTGTTGTTGACGATGACGATGACAAAGATAATGATATAACGATAATGAAAACAACAGCAATAGTGGTGAATAAGAAATAACCACAATAATGGCGCATATCTGTATCTTATCAGTGAAAGGCACTATAAGACGATAGCACATGGTAAACACGCATATTGCGACACCAACGAACAAATAAATAGGAAATCTTACTTCAAAGAGCCAGACAGGAATTTTCCAGAATAAATCTCGACACCGGAAGTTTACAAAATGACGTCACGCCCCCTATTCCCCCCCACCCTACCCCACCCCACCGTATCCCCCACCAGGCGTGTATAAACCACAGACGAAGCCGTGACCTGCTGAGAATTCCTATACCGGGTAATTGTATAAGCGACATTACCTCCACAGACACGGAGCAAACTGACACACGCACATAAACCAAGCCATGCACCGACACACTTATCTAAACAAATTGGTAAACAAAGAAATACAAAAGTATATATATGTATATATCTATGTAAATATGCAAATAAATAATATAAACACACACACACACACACACACACATACACACACACACATATATATACATATATACATACATATACATAAACATATACAGATACATATACATACATATATATATATATATATATATATATATATATATATATATATACATATACATATACATACATAAATATATATATATATGTATATATATACATATATATACATATATACATATACATACATACATATATATATATATATATATATATATATATATATATATATATATATATATATGTATATATACATATACACATATACATATACATACATACATATACATTTATGCACATACATATATGCATACACACACNAAAAAAACAAGAAGAAGAAAAAAAGAAGAAAAAGAAAAAAAAAAAAAAAGAAGTAGAAGGAAGAGGAGAAAGAATTTTTTAAAAACACATTTCGTAAAACAAAATAAAATAAACAAAGAAATAAATAAAAATAAACAAAAACTAAGAACCCCTGACTCACTGTTTACTGACTCACTGACTCACTGACTCACCTGGACTTGAGTGTGTTCGAGTTAGACTCATGGACTTTATACTCATCAATCTCAATCTCCGAAGAGACTTTGGGCGCGCTCTCGACTGTCATGGTGGGCGCCAGGGTGAGGGTGTGGGTGGGCGGGGGTGGATTGAGGTGGGTTGAGGTGGGTGAGTGTGGGTTGTGGTGGGTTGAATTGGGTGTGGGTGGTTGGGGGAGGATTGAGGTGGGTTGTGGTGGGTGGGGGTGGGTGTGGGTGGGTTGATGTGGGTTGAAGTGGGTTGA
>BOPN01002413.1:92500-95000 GCA_017312705.2 Penaeus japonicus
GGGGTGGGAATAGAGAGAGAGAGAGAGAGAGAGAGAGAGAGAGAGAGAGAGAGAGAGAGAGAGAGAGAGAGAGAGAGAGAGAGAGAGAGAGAGAGAGAGAATAGTTTTTTTTCCATCCATCTCTCAGGGAAAGCAATGGGTAAGGCCTCACGGCACGTGTGGCAGTTCTCTTAGGCATTTCTCCAGAGCACGATTCACCCCCATCCATACCCCGCACACATCAGGTAACGGCCATACTTCATAAATCACCACAGAAACATACAGGCGCGCCACCACCTTACGCTGAACTCATGAATCACCTGGATGTTCCATTCATCAGACGTGCTTCAGCCAATGCAGCCTCTCTCATCTCGCATGTCTTTCCGAGGCGCACGCACACACACACACGCACACACACACACACACACACACACACACACACACACACACACACACACACACACACACACACACACACACACACACACACACACACACACACACTCCCTCCCTCACTCACTCACACACATCAGAAACAAGCAAACAAACACGCAGTGCATACACTTGCTTAACAGTTCACAAAAAAAATCTTACGGGTAGTCAGTCGGAATGTAGGTGTGGCTCCCGGAAAGGGGCGGGGCACGGACGTCCCCACCAATAGGCAGCAAGAGACTCCTGGGTGTGGACAGAGTGCCTAAGGTTCCGGAAATATTCAAGATATTTCCTTTTTATTCCTTGACGAATCTGATTTTGACTGATAATGTGGAACGAACTGACGTCACTAAAGAGACCTTCTTCATCTCTTTTGGATGAACTGCTCCTCCTCTAATACATTTTTCTTTGGATCTTCCTACTCCCCTGTTTATTCCTCTTCCTCTTGTGCTTTCACATCTTTGGAGTATTTCCGATTCTGACATACAGAGGGGAACAATGGAAGAACCTTTGACGAATTCATTAAAGAACTTGATAAACGATAGCGAGAAACACACACACAATTTAATATTCATTATCAACTGCGATTAATGACCTCAGGGCAGGTACCTTCACCCGCCCTTGACTGGTAATATGTTGCCTTGCAATAAATTATGGCTAAAAGGCGGACCATTAAGAAAGCGTGTCATCAATCCTGAATCCCAGAGGGCTACAACCTTAAGTGTACTACGGCTCTCAATTACATACATGTTTTAACTTACCACAGCTCTATACATGCTGAAGTTGCGTAAGTCTCTATGCTAAAAGCTTTATCTATATACATAAAGGGTAACTAAGGGCTCAGGTGACCAATGAATGCTATGGAATCACGGACCGAAATAAGATGGTAGAACCGTAATCTAATCATATGGATTTTTATCGAGTCCAGTTGCATCATAAGCAGATCTTGCGAAATCTTTGCTTTCTGGCATCTATCTAACAAACGACACAAAATATTTTTTTTTTCAACACGCATATGTTCTGACGCACAAAGAGCCTGTTGCAAACACGAGGATTTCGCACCATAAGTATTCCCGCCTCCACCCCGCCCTTAAGTCTCCTCCAAAGCACTATCACTCTGTCATCAAACCCCTCAGCACGTAGCACTGCAGACTCACTCATCGCGCCTCATCCCTTCCGAGCGTCTCCAGTGCACCGTCGCCTTATGCAAGACGGCAAGCAAAAATCTCTTACGTAACGCCGCTCCTACACACCCTCTTCCAGGGTCCAGGAGCACGATGCCCCCACCACGCCGGTGCACTCACCCTAGTGGGCCCGGCAACACAGCTATCCTCATGGCCCGCATCCTCACCGTCATGTTCGTGGGGAAGGCTGTGCCCTGAGATGACCTGGGGACACCACGTGCTGAAGCAGCCGACACGACGGCCCCTGGACCCAGGGGATATGACATGCAACTTCCGTATCGAAGGCGAGGCCGTTCGCCTACCATACGTGGCGGTGCGGGCAGAGGCTACGTCAGCTTACCAAGGCACGGCACTTGTCGGTACAAGCAGCACCTGCAGCAAGGGCAGCCACACCAGGGTACAGCAGGAGGAGCTAGCAGCGGCAGCGGTCACTCACCTGCTAGCCTGAGCTCAGGCGGTAGCCTAAGCACCCAACCCTGGTCGAAGAAGTGGTAGGGGAATGAGGGGAAGGGGCGGGGGATGGGAAGGGGAGAAGATGCGAAGGGAAGGAGAGAGGAAGTGAAGCCAGGGGAGGGTTGGGGAGGGAAGGGGAGGAAAGAGAAGGGAAGGGTAGAGGAAGGGACAGGAGGGGAAAGGAAGGGAAAGGCAATAGAAAGTAAGAGAATGGAACGGAGAGGAAGGGAAGGGAATGAAGAGAAGGTAAGGGAATGAAAGGGGAGGAGAGAGGAAATGAGGGAAAGGATGGGACGGGAAGGCTCAAGATGGGAAGGGAGGAGAAGGGGAAGGGGAGAGAAGGAGATGAGAAGGGAAGGGAGAGGAAGCGAATGATAGCTCAGGGAATGGGAAGGAAAGGGAAAGACAGGGAAGGGAAAAGAATGAAATAGAAAAGGAAATAAGTAGAAAGG
>BOPN01002413.1:137500-142500 GCA_017312705.2 Penaeus japonicus
TATCTCCGCCAGTCGTGTGGCACAGAGCCCTATCTCCGCCAGTCGTGTGGCACAGAGCCCTATCTCCGCCAGTCGTGTGGCACAGAGCCCTATCTCCGCCAGTCGTGTGGCACAGAGCCCTATCTCCGCCAGTCGTGTGGCACAGAGCCCTATCTCCGCCAGTCGTGTGGCACAGAGCCCTATCTCCGCCAGTCGTGTGGCACAGAGCCCTATCTCCGCCAGTCGTGTGGCACAGAGCCCTATCTCCGCCAGTCGTGTGGCACAGAGCCCTATCTCCGCCAGTCGTGTGGCACAGAGCCCTATCTCCGCCAGTCATGTGGCACAGAGCCCTATCTCCGCCAGTCGTGTGGCACAGAGCCCTATCTCCGCTAGTCATGTGGCACAGAGCCCTATCTCTGCCAGTCGTGTGGCAAAGAGCCCTATCTCTGCCAGTCGTGTGGCACAGAGCCCTATCTCTGCCAGTCGTGTGGCACAGAGCCCTATCTCTGCCAGTCGTGTGGCACAGAGCCCTATCTCTGCCAGTCGTGTGGCAAAGAGCCCTATCTCCACGAGTCGTGTGGCACAGAGGTTATCTCCGCCAGTCGTGTGGCACAGAGCCCTATCTCCACGAGTCGTGTAGCACAGAGCTTATCATCTCCGCGAGTCATGGATGGGAATCTCTGCGGCACGCGAGGTTGGTAGGTCAATGGACGGTAAGGAGGACTGATCATTTAGGCAAGGCGCGGGGATACGTCGTCGACGTAACACTTATCACTGCAGCTGCCTCCGAACTGCCACTGGTGTCGAGCGGCATTAGACGGACAGGAATTGCAGTTCCTGATTGGACGCGTGCTCGCTCCTGGTCTCGCTTCTTCGCGTTTGTTCTTTATCCTTATGATTTATAGTCATAATTCTATGAAACGAAGAAATGGGACCAACAGTAGACAACATATGGATTGCAGATTAGGTCATATGCCCAGGTCTGGTTAAAAATAAAATAAAAATTTGAAAGGATATGACAATTATCTGAGACCTTTCTTTCTGTATAACTTGGAGAAATCAATGCCTCACACAATCTACGTATATAGAAATACTACCAAAATCCGGAATACAATCAACTTAATCGCCATAGCAGCAGAACATGTGAGGGAACAACAGCGGAAGATACTTGATACACTTCATTGAAGTAATAAAAGAAAAAAAAAATGTAGAAAAATAAGAAAACTTACTTAGATGAAAATTACAAAGAATTAAAAGAACTACTAAAACATCACACCAACATTTGTTTTGTTTCGAAGAACTAAAGCACAGGAAAACTACAAAGAAGAGTTTTAATCTTGGAATATATAATGTAGAAGGCAATTTGTTAAATGAAAGTAATAATAACTAGATTGGAGGAAAATTATTACCAAATTTATGAAGGCGGCAGCCGACATGCTATAATAAAATAGTATAAGAAACCAGCTCGTGGCAGAAGAAATTCCTCAGAACTAAACGTGAACATCTTTTTAAACATGCATAATCCAAAAAAGGCAAAATATCCGACTTTAAAGATTTATGGACACTCAGTTTGATCTTTCAAGGATCAAATTAGGCCAGCCCCAATTGATGTAAGAGAAACCTTATCATGTGAATTTCGCTAGTAATTCATTACAGTTCAGAGTCTGTAAATTTTTTTCTAGAAAATGATGCAGAGTCTCATTATAATATAAATATCTAAAACAAAAAAGAAAACATATGTGAAGTTTGGAATCACCAAAGTTAAACGAAGATGCCTAGTATTAATCTACCGAAGAAAATGCCATGTGGCGGTCACATATTGAGGGGCTCTGTAGGTGAACGACCGTAGGTGAGCTTAGTAGAGGGATAGAGAGAGAGAGGAGCAGAGAGAGGGCTGGATGGAACGAATTCAGAGGTGGACACAAACTAGAAATTATAAAGATTTTAAAAATTTATGCAAATAAAGCCGAACTAGGAGAGGAAATGTTGCCAATCTTCGGATAACGAAGAAAACAATTATGTTGATAGCTAGATTAAAATTAGAATTAGTATTTGTAGCAGTATGTGTATTAGTATTGTAATAGCAGTAGTAGTGGAAGTAGTAATAATAGTGGTAGTAATAATAGTAGCATTAGTAGCAGTAATCATTAACGTCAATATTATCATAGTCATTATTGCTACTATCATAAAACCCTTGTCCAGGCGACCTTCGACTTCCGTTTCTCTAGGAATGCTTCATTTTTCTTGGAAGCACTTTCAAAATACTGCACCACTTTGCAAGGCCTTCAAGAACACGCAGACAAACCGCCTTGTAAAAAAAACTTGTTAACACTTCCAACATTCTCAGTCTGGAAACACTCGCCAACTTCTCCAATACCCTTAAAGAAAGGTCTTGAAATTAACGTTTGAAAAAAAGTGACATGTCTGACTACTGATTGCGGACTAAGGATTCAAGGCAAAGCAGGAATGGAAGGGTGCGCTCTTGGCTCAATCGTGGCTTCATAGTTGTGCTATCAATGTAAATCACAAAGACACTTACATATGAATAGTATACGAATTAATCTGTCAAACACGAACATTTAAAGATGACTACATTTTTTTCACTGATATGGAAATTATAAAATTTCTTATCAAACTAAGGGACCGTCGCCTTGTGAAAAAGTTAACACATCGAATCTACTTTGTTTTCGCATGTCTTGTGTTGCTGGTTTATTGCACGGCATGTTCATGTAATGAAAGGGTAACAGTATTAATGTTTTTTTTATTTGAATTATTGATACAAGCTATACTTGCTAATAATAGGGCATTCAGGAACAGAAACCAAATTTGAAGATCATCTGAACCAAGAAAAAATATCATTTGTAGGCCAATGGTACATAATTGATATTCGATTATTCCAAACTGTCTAAGCATGGCCTGTTTCTGAGACTGATTCTGGGGGTCACAAGCCACAAATGTCCAATATAATACCCACTCTCGATCAGGGCAAATAACACCAGCAGCGCAAAACAAGTAACAATAATAATTGCAAGACGAACCTCAGGGCGATCACTAAAGCTTGTTAGTAGTACAGCTTGCGTGAGGACTGGCAGGATAATAATCCTTCCTCAGTTGGACATGTACCGACGCCGTTCTGGTATCAAACCGAGTTCTAAAATCTGTCATTATAGTAGGCGTGACCATGTAAGTATGTGTTTGAGAGAGAGAGTGAGTGAGTGAGTGCGCGCGCGCGCGCGCGTGTGTGTGTGTGTGTGATATTCCTAAAAAATCTGCGATGAAACCGATATCGTTTATATCTGTATAATAATCTCGATACTAACGGTAATAGTCTGGCCTGCTGGTTGTGAGCTATTGATAATACACCTTTCACGACAACAAGGTTCGTAGCAGAAGCGTAATAAAAACATTTTACACTGAAAATATTTTCTAGCTTTTGTCATCACAAAGTGAAACTTCTATCCGCTTTGTTTTAAAACAAAATACACACACGCATAAACCTCACTCCCACACCCACACACACATACAAACAAACAAACATACACAAAATGGACAATGGCCATTCATCGAAGCCTTAAATTCGTCCTGTAAGTCACTAGCACTTGGGGGGGGGGAGTCTCGCCCTCCTCTGCCTCTCCTACTCCCCGTGAAGCATCTACTCCAGCGAGTTCACTCCACTCCCTCTGCTTGTTGTTGAACCCTTTCCATTGCCTCGTATCATCAGCTACTCTCTACTTGTTGTTCCAACCCAGCCGATTAAGCCCTTGTTCGGGGAGTGGAAAATGGAGATATGGCAAGCTACCTGAGCGGAAACGCGGGAATGCTGAGGTAGATCCGCCGCGAATGGTATCGCATCCAATTTTCTTTTCGGTAAGTAGACTGGAGACGTGTTCGGAAAGCCATGGAAACACAGCCGGGCAGATGGCAGGCCCCAGAGCAAACAAGCAGAAAGCAAGCAAGTAGTGTCCCAACAGCGTTATTGTGAGTGTTATTAAACTATGTTGAGAATTGCCGTGTGTTTGGCTGGACGACTGTTTAGTACTTTTGCCGAGAGTACGAAGCAGTATGTGTGTGTGTGTGTGTGTGTGTAGGGGAGGAGAGAGAGAGAGAGAGAGAGAGAGAGAGAGAGAGAGAGAGAGAGAGAGAGAGAGAGAGAGAGAGAGAGAGAGAGAGAGAGAGAGAGAGAGAGAGAGAGAGAGAGAGAGAGAGAGAGAGAGAGAGAGAGAGAGAGAGAGGGAGAGGGGGAGAGAGAGAGAGAGAGAGAGAGAGAGAGAGAGAGAGAGAGAGAGAGAGAGAGAGAGAGAGAGAGAGAGAGAGAGAGAGAGAGAGAGAGAGAGAAATAGAGAAAGAAAGAAAGAGAAAGAGAAAGAGAGAGCGAGAGGGAGAGAGAGAGAGTGAGTTTTGTGGCGAGATCTGCGGCTGCTGAATGCGTGTAAAAGCAGGATGGGCAGCGGAGTGAATGGTCCAGCGTGCCATTAAATCCTTTCTTTGGAACCGATGACTATAATTAGGTTAAGTTTATTACCATATCATGCTTGGCCCTTTTGTATTTTGATACCACATAATGCTACCTCTAATTTCGCCTCGATTATCTTATGCTGTGAATGCATTACATACGGCATGATGAACCTGCTTTATCATTATAATTTCTCGACCTAATTCTCATTGGCGATAAGGAAACGCCAGACTCTTCAAATCATGGGGATAGTATCAGTGTAACATTAGAGGCACCGTGCAATTTTGACATAATTAATAATCGCTAACACACAAGACTGATATGATGCTAAAATCAAGGGGTAACTCAAGATTCTATATCAAAACTAGTTGCATCAGCCTCTCGAGTTTTTTGCTTTTAACGTCAGCTACTTTTTCATTAATTAATATATGTCAGAGAATTTACTCTTATATGTCATAAATTTACTTGCCTTTTTCTATTTGTGGGCAGCATGGAAGCCTTTGATTCTCTGAAATGTATGTTGTGATGTTGTGAATGTGGCAATGTTGCGCCTATGATCTAGCTGCAA
>BOPN01002413.1:150000-152500 GCA_017312705.2 Penaeus japonicus
TCTTCACGTAAATTTTGTCCGGTAATTATCCTGGGAGTTCCCAGCTCAGCTTCTTAAAAGATCACCTGACACTTGAATAAAAAAGAAAAAAAACTTTCCATCCGCTTTTTGGACAGCAATTTGTCATCTACGTGTTATGCTGGAAAAACTGGAGTGGAGGGAGCTGACTTTCAACTGTGGTGTTAAGACCTACTGATTCTACCATGTCCTTAAAAAGATATTACTGCCTACCATTTCTTGGACTTGAAGGAAGCTTAATAGATACTTAACCTAATGTGTGTGTGTGTGTGTGTGTGTGCGTGTGTGTGTGTGTGTGTGTGTGTGTGTGTGTGTGTGTGTGTGTGTGTGTGTGTGTGTGTGTGTGTGTGTGTGTGTGTGTGTGTGTGCGTGTGCGTGTACAAGTACGTGTGCGTGTGCGTGTGTGCAGCGTGACTCATCAACGCAATCTTAGATCACATCACAACACATCATGTCAGTATAGTAAAATGCCAGGTGCTTACTTCTTGTCTTACTTCTTGAGTATAAACACAATAATAGTTTTTTTACGAAGCCACAGCTAAGCATTCAGCTACTCAGTCACAGCCGAGTTCCCTCAGAGCACGAGGAAGGTTGTACAGAATTACCTGTACAAAGGGTAAGGAGAGAAGGAGGAAGAGGGGGAAGAAGTGAATAAAAGGAGGTGAAAGGTGGAGATGAGGAGGTGGAGGAGCAAGAGCAGGAGGAGAAGGAGGAGAAGGAGGAAGAAGAGGAGGAGGAGAAGGAGGAGGAGGAGGAGGAGGAGGAGGAGGAGGAGGAGGAGGAGGAGGAGGAGGGGGAGGAGAAGGAGAAGGAGGGGGAGGGGGGAGGGGGAGGAGGAGGGGGAGGAGGAGGAGGAGAGGGGGAGGGGGTGGAGGTGGTGGTGAAGGGAGGGATGGCAAGGGAATTCCTCGACCCGACGAGTCCGACCAAGAGGCGGTGGGTCCCGCCACACCAACGGCAACCTAATCCCCAACAGCAGCATGTATGATCCATTAAGGGTCGACCACAGAACCCGTCAGTCAGGCATGTATCTCTGTGTATCCATTAACTCTCCGCAGTACACAGATGTAGGGGCGGGGTGAAAGAGAGAGGGGCGGGTACTCGGGGCTGGGAGGAGCCAAAGAGGCGACAGACATCCAATTCCGGACGCAATACACGCCAGTCAAGTCGGATGGCCCCGCGCCGGCATTCACGTTCGAGATTACTCGTTATTAACCGACGCACATTCAGGTAAATATGATACGGGAGCTGTAACAGTATGGCGAATTATGCCGTTTTTCTGAAGGGCGACACACAGAAAGAAACACGGCGAAGAGAGGAGAGTGAAGATATAGGTATGGAGAGGGTCCGGGAGATTGGCATAAGGAGACAGTGATAGTAAAGAGAGAATAGCAATAATTTGTAAATAATAAGAAGAGAAGAGGGAGAAAATGATAAAGATGAGAATGAGGCAGGTGAAAGGTAATGAAGGCACTAACGATAAACAGGACAAGCAAGAAGGATAGGAAAAGAGAAAGAGAGAGGAGCATAAAAGACAAAAGGCTGCTGAAACTCAACCCGGATTTGCATGGTTGCGTTCCTTATTTCGACAATTCCTTTTCCAATGTTGGCGGATTTTTAGTTCCTCCCAAATCATGCCGCCCCGCACCCGAAAAAGGAGGCCCCAAATCCCAAGAATCAAAGAGCAAAAACACTAAACGAGAGACGGGCTCCAAGCGTACCTTCAGCACCTGAATGAGTGATACACAATCCCGGATCTCCCACGCTGGCATTACGAGTCTCCCGGAATGAACGCGAGGCATTCGATTACCCAAACCGGCCTCTCTCGTGTGGCCGGGTTCCTGGAGCACGACCGGCCTACCGGTTTGTCAATCTAACATCTGATTTCGCATTATGTAACTCGACCCGCCTTCCCTTACACATGACTGGGCCCAGCTGAGGAATGCAAGCGCCACGTGAGGCCGGTGGAAGACAATGTGAAAAACACATGGAAATAAAAACAAACAGAAGCGGATTCTTGGAATATCGCGATTTGGAGCATGGCGTGCAAATACTGCGTTTGCTCAACGTCGAACAAAGCACGAAAAAAAACGTTGACATGGCTAAATTGTAGTATTCGGATCTGAATTATTCCTTCAAAAAATATGAAAGCAACGTATTAGAACAAACCTTGTGAAATCTCAAGAACTGCAACGTTCTCTGTGCAGATGAGTTCAGAGAGCTGGCAGATGCATCACAGTAGCAGTGTCATCCCTTGTAAGGAGAACGACAGAACGTGGCAGTAAATTCACATCCTCTGATATTATTGTTATATTGTTTCTTTGCTTTTAGTTAGTGTCAATGTTTATTTTAATCATTCAGTAATTCGAGGTAGAACTATGCCTGTCACCAAGCAGCAAGCGAGAGGAAGAGGGAAGGAACGAGTGAAGGGGAGGGGAGGGAGAGAGGGAGATGTAGAGGGAGAAGGAAGGGGAGGCAGAAA
>BOPN01002413.1:200000-202500 GCA_017312705.2 Penaeus japonicus
TGTGAGAGAGAGAGTGAGAGAGAGAGAGAGAGAGAGAGAGAGAATGGAGAGCAAGAAAGGGAGGGAGAAATAGAGATATAGAATATAGTTCAACTATAGGATTAAGGTGGACAAGTTTCTATTCTTTTTTGTGAATTCATTTTGATTTATGAATAAAAAATGTTACAAAGACGAAATTTCTAAAAGATAGAAAGCGGATAGAGTGCTTCTTCGGGAAAGGAATGTGACAGTACATTTCATGGCGAGATTTTTTACTTTTCGATTAGTGAATCATGATAATAGTGGCGATGATTATATCAATGTTAACAATAATTGTAATAATAATGATGATGAGGATAATAATAATAATAATAATATCAACAACAATATTAATAACAATATCAATAATAATACTAACAATAATAATAATGATAGTAATAGTAGTAGTCGTAATAAAAAAATCTATAATAATAATAATAATAATAATAATAATAATTATTATTATCATAACCACAACACACATCATAAATTAGAAACAACAACAGCAATAATGATGACCATCATAACAATAATAATAATAATAATATTAATAATAAAGGTAATAATAAGTTAGTCTCGAGTTCAACTTGTGTAATCCAAATAGTCCATTAAGCATTAACTTCCCCCGAGAAATGAAGAAAACGCAAGTAGTGGTGAGAAGTCCCCCTTGTGGGTGGTAAGCGAATTCAAAACCTAACTAAAAGCAAAATGCGCCAACGGACAAAGTAAGGCGAGCAACAACCGCCCGCTCCGTCGCTAGCTCCACCTCTATGGAGACGGCAAGGCCATCGTAGCATTCCCCGCCCTGTGAAAATATTCTGGTAATGCCACCAGCTGCAGCTTCAACACACACCCGTCCCTAGACATCAGCGACTATAATGAAATGTGAATAATCAATACGACCTTCGCAATTGTGACGTTACCGGCAACCCCTGCTGGCTGGCGGCAGAGCGTCCTTGGGTCTCCGTATGAATGAATCATTATTTTACGAAGCCGAACCATCCGCTGCTAGCTAGCAATAGGTCAATGACCTTCACACCCAGCAAATGTCGGAGGATATCTCCATTACCTCTTGGCGCCGTGGGTTCTGTTCCCCAGCACCCACCCTTCCTCCTGTTTCTCTATCCCTATACTCTCCGTTTTCAGGATAACGTCATGTTTTTATTATTTTTAATATCATTACGCTGTCCTTGACTCTATATCCTTGATTCTATATCACTATGAGGACCATGGGACACACACAGACGGAAGCAATAGAAGGGGTGAAGAGAGGGACAAGGCATTGTGCTCCGAGGAAACAGCAATAATAATGGCCATATTCGTGAATTAGTCTGAGGTTTTCATTTTATTCACCTTGTCAATACAGTGGAGACAAAACTGTTTACAAGGTTAGGCAGTTAGTGTTCCTACCTCCATTGCTAAAGAACGTAATAGCACAGGTCACCAGCACGAGCATTCCTATGATCAAACTGCATCGCCAAGGGCAATGCTCCAGCGCACCTGTGCTACATTCCCGAACCATCATTTAACGCGATGATCAATACCTCCAGGTTCTCCGCAGGCTTTTGTGTGCGTTCACGTTCCCTCTCGCTGGTGTCTTTTCCTGCCAAGTCTCGGCTCCCCTCTGACACGCTCTCTGGCTCCGCTTCCTCTGCCCCCTCCCGTTCCCTCTCCCTCGGCCCCCTCTCCGTCTGCCTGCCTGTCTCCTCTACCCATTTCCTTCCTCCTTCTTTCCCGTATCCTCTAGGTAGAGGGACGAGCGAGAGGGAGAGAGAGAGAGAGAGAGAGAGAGAGAGAGAGAAAGGGGGGAAGGGAAGAGTGGGCAAGCAAGAAGGAATATATATATATATATATATATATATATATATATATATATATATATATATATATATATATATATATTTATGTATATAATATATATATATATATATATATATATATATATATATATATATATGTATATGTATATATATATATATATATATATACACATGTATATATGTATATGTATATATATATATATATATATATATATATATATATATATATATATATATATATATATATATACATATACACACATATATATACACGCATATATATACACACACACATGCACACACACACACACACACACACACACACACACACACACACACACACACACACACACACACACACACATATATATATATATATATATATATAAATATATAAAGAGAGAGAGAGAGACAGAGAGAAAGAGAGAGAAAGAGAGAGAGAGAAAGAGAGAGAGAGAAAGAGCGAGAGAGAGCAAGAGAGAGAGCGAGAGCGAGAGCGAGAGAGAGAGAGAGAGAGAGGGGGGAGGGAGGGAGGGAGGGAGGGAGGGAGGGAGAGAGAATGGGAGGAGAGGTGGGGGCGGGGAGGTGTAGTGGCAATGACCCAGTGTTGGTGGGCAACAACGGACGGGCAGGCCTTAGGGATCCGGTGTTTGGGGGGTGGG
>BOPN01002414.1:0-2500 GCA_017312705.2 Penaeus japonicus
TATATATATATTTATATACATACACACACCTATATATACGTCAGTGTGTGTTTTTGTGTGTGTGTTTGTATGTATACACTAGTATTTTGATTGGATGTCTAGTCTGCAAATCCCAGCTCATTGCAGAGATAAGAATCCAATCATAGCAATGACTCTCTTGAAGCGCTGAACGAATTGCCAGAAATGAAAGCGCATTTCATATGCATTTGATTGCTCTCTAACTTATACATATTAATCTTATACATCAAAAATTTTATTTTAGTTTTGTATCAGAATCCCTATTAGATTTCAGGACCGATCTCTCAGTACATTTCAGAATCTATCTATTCACCATTACATCGTCGATACTGTCCCTCTCTCTTCCTCCCTTCCTCTCCCTCCCTCTCCCTCCCTCTCCGTCTCTCTTCTCCATCTACCCCCTCCCCCTCCTTTTCCTCCTCCTCTTCCCCCTCTCTCCCTTTCTTTTCCTGCCCCTCCTCCTCTTCTTCGTCCACTCCTCTCTCGCTCCTTCCTTCTCCTCAACCTCTCTCTTCTCCCCCCTCCTCCTCCTCCTCCTCTCCCTCCTCCTCCTCTCCCTCCTCCTCTTCCCCCACCTCCCCTCCTCCTTCTCTTCCCCACCCTCTCCCCGCCCTCCTCCTCCTCCTCCTCTCCGTCCTCCTCTTCCCCCACCTCCCCTCCTCCTTCTCTTCCCCGCCCTCCTCCTCCTTCCCCTCTCCCTCCTCCTCTTCCTCCTCTCTCCTCCCTTCAACACCACCTCTCCCCACCCTCCTCCTCCTCCCCCTCTCCTTCCTCCTCTTCACCCCACCACCCCTCCTCCTCCTCCTCCCCCTCTCCCTCCTCCTCCTCTCTCCTCCCTTCAACACCACCTCTCCCCACCCTCCTCCTCTTCCTCCTTCCTCCCCTCCCCTCCTCCTCCTCCTCTCTTCTCCCTTCAACACCACCTCTCCCCTTCCTCCTCCTCCTCCTCCTCCTCCTCCTCCCCCTCTCCCTCCTCTTCTTCCCCCACCTCCCCTTCCTCCTCCTCCTCCTCCTCCCCCTCTCCATCCTCCTCCTTCCCCCACCTCCCCCTCCTCCCTCCCCTCCTCAGAGAGAGAGAGAGAGAGAGAGAGAGAGAGAGAGAGAGAGAGAGGAGTTGTGTCGGTTAATATTGCTGATAAAAAATAATGTAAATGCTTTGGTAAGATAATAAAGCAGGGAAAAGGTATACAGAGGGCAATTTACGGAGGTATCAACTTGCGAACCATACACCAAGCAGTAAAACTAATATACAAAGAGGCAATATTGATATATATTCAATTTATAAGGTAGATCGGGATAATTTTAACAATCCTTTTACGGCTTTCTTTGGATCCATAAGACTATGAACAAATAACAGCGCAGGGAGCAGCATCTGAGGACGTCCAGGTGAGGCATTCGCCGCTTCGAGAGGCTGTCTTGTCAACCTGTGCCTTTGCGGCTGTCGGTGATCACTCTCCTGTTTCCACATCTGTCCTTCTGTGGCAAAAGACAAGGGCGGTCTGGAACACAAGAACGTCAAGAATGGCCATGCTAAGGTTTACCATAAATCCTGTGTCATACAAGACTGGCGCTCAAAGGACTAACATGCCGTTGTGTATTACATAGTCCCAGTGATCCACAGTCAAAATACTCGTTCAGATGGAGTACCAATCCCTGATGCTTTCAACACTCACATTCATGCGGGTCATGGGGAGAGGAAGCAACATACCCATTTAGCACAGACAGTCACTTGAGTCGCAGCTCGTGAACTGAGGTCCTACGACAGAACGGAGAGACGCAGGGACATCCAAATCAGATTTGAAAGAAAATAAACGATGGCTGCAGTTATGGTTCAAATGCCATAGTATACATAGAGCCATTCTTCAGTGTAGGGAAACAAACACGAGGACACTGACACTGATTGAAGGGGTCTGGAGGGGGAGGGGGGGTCCAGGCGTTTATGGGTTCTTGTCAACAGCGCACCACCAAGACCTGAGGAGGCTCGGATGACCTGACTGCTCGTGAAGCCCAAGTTGATGCCAAGCCGCTATACAATCTGCTGTTCATGACGCTTTGTGGCCAAATATGTCCCGCTGGAGGATGAAGGGCACAGCAATGAAGAGGACCCTGCCATCATGGTACAACTCCTCCTCTCCACTTCTACTGCATCCTGATTGCGTGGCTAAATATGCACACACACACACAAACATATGCATCTATCTATCTATTGATCTATCAATCTCTCTCTCTCTCTCTCTCTCTCTCTCTCTCTCTCTCTTCCTCTCCCCTCCCTCTCACCCACCACCTTTCTCCATCCGTGTTGATATTCCCTTGCCATCAACAGGAGCATCGGTTCAAAGGCCGGAGAAAGAAGGAGGAGGGGGGGTGTGTGCGAGCATTAAGAGAGCACCTTTCGGTCGCCTGATGTACGTGGCACCGCAATAGGGGAAGGTTTCGTTGCCGAGGAGGTTGCCATTGTCTGCGGTCCGAGGCTTCCCAGACA
>BOPN01002414.1:15000-22500 GCA_017312705.2 Penaeus japonicus
CTCTCTCTCTCTCTTTCTCCTCTCTCTAAAGAGTGCCTCTTTAACAATACACTTTCCTTGAGCCCTATCACACTCTGAAGAAATGCTAGTTCGGGTCATCTTCCTCTATTGTAAGTGAATAATCAGCAACCGCTTTTCGTAAAGATAAGAATTACGAAACTCCATCAAAACCGTTGAATACTGTTCAATGCACATGGCATATCCCTACAGAGTGGCTTTTCATTTTACGGAATTCACACAGTAGATTCTGATAGCAAATTTTAGATATATGCTACGCTTTTCATAAGACACAAAGGCTTCTAACTTTTTAGCACGTATGTTATGTCTGAGTAAATAGTTTTCCTTCTAACTGAAAGGTTCACTGACTTCTCCTTTGGTAAAGGATATGCAAGCGAGGGTATAGGACGCTAACCTTTTTTAGGCTTTGCTTTGTTTTTTCTTCCTTTGGGGAAAAGGAAGATGCTCCTCTTATACCCCCTGGAGCAGGAGGTTGGACCGGCACGACTATTTTAACTGTTTGTAGATGACAAAGTATCTTCGTTAGAGGTCCACCTTGTCTTAGTTTCACCACAATAATCGATATATTCTCTGTCGATTTCCTCAGAAAGGGGAAAACATGATGCGGAAGTTAATATCTGCGTTTCGATATTATCTACAGCAGCACTCAATTCATCAAGAAAAACAAGAACACTATTTATAGTATCTTTAACAAACTACTGATACAAGTTGCGATGTTGATTGATGATTTTCTTTTGAGATTGTGATCCAGACCTCCATTACCTTCATTATTTTGCTCACCAATAGAGCAGTGAATGAAACATTTGTCACTTGCTGAGCCGCACATGAGGGGTACAGTGCAGGACTTAATGTTGATTTCCCTTTTAATCGACCATTTTCTGGTAGAGACCCTGAGTAAACTGAGGAATTGGTCAGCAACTACGTGCGACCTCCTTAACAGTGCGTTCATTAGAGCCAGAGTGGCATGAGAGGCTTTGCTGATTATTCCCTAACTACTCCCTAATAGAGAGTTTTTGATTCGTTAGGTCGCGTCTGTCGTGTGGACTCCCTTGATGACGTACCCTCGGGGCTTTTTAAAACAACTTATGGATGGATTAAAGGAAGAGAATGATAACAAATAGAAAATAGTAATACAACCGAAATTACAAAGAACTGCTTTGCAGTGAAAGAGAATGTGAATAATCCCGGTGTAGTCACAAATGAGTACACCAACGATCAGTCTGCAAAGTAAATTGTGAAAAAAAACCTCTGTGACGCACTAACCTAAAGCTATGTTTGCTCTTTTAAGTGATAGAATTTTGATACCATTTTCAATTTAGATCAAATTTTAATTTCAAAAAGTAGATTTCTAGTATGTTAGTGGAGTACAAGAGCATTATTTATCACTTTACTTTTATCGAAAACATTTTTGTTTTTTTCTCGTTCCTTAGATTTTGAGAGACTGGTTTTAGATGAATCGTTAACTATGGTGTACCAGTGTCATTAGAATTTCCTTACGACTTTGATGCATTCAACTATAGAGTGCTACATTTTAATTTGAGCCAAAAGGTATAAAAGTACTGTTCTGAGCGTCTATCTTTGTTAGAGGTCTATCTTGTCTTCGTTTCACCAGTGATCGAGATATTCCCTGTCGATTTCCTCAGAAAAGGCAAAATACGACGCAGATGCTATCGTACAGTTATTCCTGGCTTCCTTAGTATCTTTATAAATTTCAAATATGTCGCAAAGGGTAGTATACTTGGGGTCCTTCTTTTTTTCATTTTTCGACGATAAGTGACGTTGCATTTCTTCTAGTATGAAAATGGCAAGAAAAGCACTGCTGGTTATACCTCTCATATTTTCTTGTCTCAGATCAACAGGAAGACCACTTGTGGCTAATCCACTGAATGAGGATCTTGATTGATCTTTTTCTTGGTGTTCAACATTATCTTTCTTTCGTTCTCTCTCCTCTTTCTCCCTCTCCTTCTTCTCCTCCTTCTCCTTCTCTCTCTCTCTCTCTCTCTCTCTCTCTCTCTCTCTCTCTCTCTCTCTCTCTCTCTCTCTCTCTCTCTCTCTCTCTCTCTCTCTCTCTCTCTCTCTCTCTCCTTTCCTTTCTTTACCACAACACCACACGCTCATTTCTTTAACAGGTTATGTGGTTTTGTGGTTGCGGAGTTAGACACTTTATACTCTGCAAGGAGTATCTGTGGTTCGACCCTTTGTGTGAGTATGCAGTAATTTACCACTGTCAAAGCGGAAATATAATGCTCCTTTACAGCTAATTCATATTCACTTATTTTACCTGACTTGCTTTCGGGTACTTTTTGGCGATTTCCTTATAAGACGAACATTATAAGTGGATATTGGATCAAAGCTTCCACAGGGAAAGTATTTTAGATGCAAGGCGAGGATGCTCCGGGTTCACGATAAACATCTTGGAAAAGAGTGCTGTACATTCTTGTCATCTTGTGTTAATGTAGCTGTTAAAAAAGTGCGTGTTCCACCATAAGCATTTGTGGTTGTTATTATTCTAAGAAATGAAATGAGATCTCTAGCAGAAATGAATGTGAATTAAAGTAAATTAAAGACATAAAAAGTGAACCTTTCGTCTAGACAGGCTTAACATCAGACTTACATTAAGAATTTCCCCTTTTCTGCACGAAATTCGTCTGGATCAATTATTTTCACCGGCGAAAACTTTGCTGTTGTTTCTTTAGGCTTTAATAATAATATTCCTATTTCTTATATAATAGCCCGCCTAAATAATGGTCCTTGCTCTTTGAATTTCTGAATTTCTCTTTCTCTCTCTCTCTCTCTCTCTCTCTCTCTCTCTCTCTCTCTCTCTCTCTCTCTCTCTCTCTCTCTCTCTCTCTCTCTCTCTCTCTCTCTCTCTCTCTCTCTCTCTCTCTCTCTCTCTCACACACGCACACACACTCTTTTGCGTTTACTTTTGTTGGTTATTGAGGAACAATTAAAAATACGTGTGGGAATATAGAGACCAGCGTAAGGTTTTCTTGGGAAGGGAAGAACGTCGTGACTAGCACACTGATGTTGACCTTTAAGTTGCCTTCCTCATGTTGAAGTGTCCCATTTTCGTCCCCGTGGGTAAGTAGTTCAAGTGAGGGAATGTCCTGGTGAGTCCATGCGCCTTGAGTAAGATGAGGAGAAAGTGTGAGTGAATGTATATATGAGTGCATATATGTGCGAGTGAGTAAGATGAATAATCAAAGTAAACTAATACTTACTGAAATAATAATTATGAAAGGACAGATGCTTACAGCAATACAGCAAATCAAACTATAATGTTACTAACTTGATAATAGTTAGCTTGTAAAACAGAATAGATATCGTTACTCATGAATGAATCGCACTAAATGCATGCAAACAACTATATGAATAATGATAAGAATTGTAATTTGACCTGAGTCTAGAATTTTCGGTGCAATTATCAATTGGCCCGTCGGATAATTGGCTCGTGGTGTATGGAAAACGGCATCAAATCTTTGTACATTCTATTTTGTGAGATGTTTTGCGGCTAATATGCGTTTAAAATTTGGAGAGTACCTTAAACCTAATCTTATATCTATAATGAAAGGAATGAGAATGGATAAAATTCGAATCAATCAATTTAATGAGATGATTAAAACAAGACGAATACGAACTACTTGAGATTAAATACCACGCACAAGAAACTAATTAATAAGTATACCAAACGAGGATTGCTTTCGTTTTCCATATCAGATGGGCCTGATATCAATATTGTTAACCTTTAACGGCATATGAAAGCTCAGCCCACATCCTCCAATGCCTCGGAGGGCGTGGGCATAGGGGAGAGGGGAGGGGGGGATGCGATCGTGGAGGCGCTACCACATGACACGAGCGTGGGAAGTGGGTATGAAATATTTTGGCTTATCCTTGATGAATCGGAAACATAAAGGAAAATAATGATAAAGCTTTACCAACTTAGGAGATCGCTGATATTGCTAACACAGATATTGATAAGAAACGAGAGACATCGGGAAAATCCAAATAACGGTTAGTGAATGAAAGAAATGAAGTAAAGAATAGTAAAAGGTTGAAACTTACATAATTTCTTTCATAAATTCATTTTCACAATAAGTTAGATCATTCACTTACTGAAGTTATTAAAGAAGTCATACTTACATTTTCACAATAAGAATACACTCCAAAGACGAGTTCTTTGTTGGCCGAGAGGCAGAATCCCACGCCGGCATCAGGTTGTCACTGATTGCCATGAACTACGGTTTATTGCATCAGTTCAGTGTCGTGAACCAGGAATTCCCTTATGACCTGAGATTGGCTGTTTCGCATTTCCCCTTCGTCCTTCCTCCCACTCCTGGCTCCTGGCTGCGGCAGTGCTTGTCAGCCCAGATACCCGAAGGTGGAAAAGTTATTGCCATAAAGAACAGTGAAGAGAAGCAAGGGAATCGAGACAGACTTCAGAAAAAAGCAGACAGAGAGAAGAGCACAGCTCAGCCGAGCATACAGCTCTGACGTCCAGCCTCGCCAGCTGGAGGCAAGTGCAATTCTTGGGCCCCTCCAGGAAACTGCTGCGGAAGAAATTCGTCTGTACTCTTCTAAGTCAGTATACATCAGGTGTTTTGCTTACATCTGGCGGAAGCGTGCACTGGTGGGAGTAGTGAAACCAGCATAAGGTTTGCTCGATCTAGTATTATTACATAGCACTCGATGGTGCCAAGAGAGCAAGGTAGCATTGGTAATATCATGGCGTAGTGACCTTGTCAGGTAAGAAGAGAGATGGATCTCCTGTGGAGCAAGCTAACTGATTGATGTTGACCTTTAGCTGCCTTCGTTTCGGTCTGTGTTCCTCGAAGCTCGGTAGTCCCATTTTCCTCCTCGTGGGTAATTAGCGCACGTGGAAGAATGTCCACAAGGTAGTCCTCCATCTCTCTCGTTCTCTCTCTCTCTTTCTCTTTCTCTTTCTCTCTCTCTCTCTCTCTCTCTCTCTCTCTCTCTCTCTCTCTCTCTCTCTCTCCTAGTTAAACTAACACAGTAAGAAGACGTGCTCCCACGTGCATAATACCAATGCAAATTGGGATTGTGCTCATATGCTGATATATTAATCATTAGCATAGAAAGACATACATTGAACGTGGTAAAAAAAAAGTTATTGGAACCCCTATCAGATGTGAGAACACCAGCGGTAGGGCTCCGATCACTGTTGTTGCAATCATGTCAGGTCAAGTCTCAGTGTATGCTGACGTACCATGGCTTCACCCGTGTAAACAATGGGCATAGCAGGCAAATTTTCTGCTCTGACAGAATTGAACATTGGTACCAATCTAAACAGTGACCGAACAAAGAAGAAAAGCAAAGAGGCAGTTATCTGATGCCTGTATAGAAATGAATCCTCCTGGAAACCTCTGTGTAAACTTCAAAACAGACGCAAGGTTACATACCCCGGGGGACAAATATCGTTGAGTTTTACAAGTATTAAGAATGGAACCTTTCAGCAAAACAAAAGGATCCCTGGAACTCAAACTCGGCCTTAGTAATGTATTTGTAAGATGTGAGAATGAGGAGATTCTTACACAAATAACAACTGTAGGAACAGAAGGACAACTTCTGGAGAAAAAAATAATAAATCGGAAAAGGACAATGCACCAATGCAATTGTTTCTAATCTAATGATAAAATCATGAATGCATAGCATATTAATGACACAATAATCACAATGTCCACGGGGAAAACAATATCTAAATCCATAAAGATTATTGAAGGTACTGCAGCCTTCAAATGTGCCGTCTTCAAATTGCTCCCTACGATATAACGATAAGCCATAATTGCGGAGCAGATACTTTGCTGGGATTATATGCACTATGGCGAGTCTTTCTGCGAGTGCTGATTAGTGAGAGTGCAAACGAGTGTTGACTCGATCGGAGCTTACTTATCCACCGTGGTGCCCAACCACAGCAGTAACCGCCAGGCTTGGATGGGGCTTGATATGCTGACTACAGGGATGTGAGGCCGGTGCGCTACCACTGTACTAGCCTTATGGCTATGCTCACTCCATTCTGCTCATATTGTTCAAAATGGGGGCATAGACCACAAGCATATTCATGTGACATGTTCTTGGCATACACAGCTCATACTACAACGAGAAGATTGCCCAAGGGAAAAAAAAACATCCCTAGGAAAGTGCCATCTGTCATCTTGAGCATACTGAAAATTTCTGATTGTGCGCACACTATCCGAAAGACAGAAAAGACAAAATGCAGAAAAAGTGAGGTCTTCCCCCTTAAAACTCTGCTCCACCTACTCACCTTAACGGGGATGCCAAATTTCCAAGACTTTGAAGTACAAATGTGTCTACACAAAATACCCCTCCGAATTTTGTCCCTTCAGTTCCAGCCACAACACCTTCTACAGTGCAAGCTTCATTTGCAACTTCAGAACCACCACTAGCTTCAGTTGCAACTGAAAACCAGCACCAGCTGTAGTAACATCTGCTGCATCATAAGTGCAGGTGCAGCTCTAACAGCAACACCGGCTGCAGTATTAGCTTCAGAACCGGCTTTAGCTCCATGCACACAGCAACAGGACACATAAGATTAAACCAAATGCTGATGTAGATAACTGATAAAACGATGGCCATGATGTAACAGCAGATTGCACTGCAGCTTCAGCTTCAAGAAAAGATGTTTTCTCCACATTTCTGCAACTGAAGTGACAAATGACAGCTTAAAATGACCCTTTCTCTCTGTCTTTCGATCTCTCTATTTCTCACTAACTCAATCTCTCTGTAAACAGCTAGATGCCGTCAATTGTGACCCAGGGGGAAAAGAACACAGACGTTCTCTCCTGCAGTATTTGTTTCGGGGGGCCTGGAGGTTAGAGCTGTGTGCTCTGCTGTTCTGTTCTGAACTCACCTGCTTCTTCTCTCTTTCTGCCTCCTTTGCCATTCCTGATATTTAATCATAGCGGCAACTTTCATTTCCCTTGAGCATCCAGTCTAAGAATTACAACTGCAACCAGGATCCAGATGCAGCTGGAGGTGGAAGGAAAAAAGGAAGCAGGATCTCTCAGGTCACGAGGGAATACCTGCCTCACAATACTGAATTAATATAACAAGGCTTGGTTCATTAAGTCAGCCTTTTCCTTTGCTTTGATTACCCTTGATTATATTCGTTATCAGTATGGCAATTCAGACAACCTTAGGGTGAATTTCATGGCCCTAGGGTATCCATGCTAGCAAACACAGCAGCAACCAGGAGCCAGGTGCAGCTGGAAGCAGAAGGGATAAGGAAGTGGGAGAGTTCAGAACAGAACAGCGGAGCACTCAGGTCCGATCTCTAGCTTTGCCAGCTGGAAGCAAGTGTAATACTGGGCCATCCCAATAAACTACTGCAGTAGAGAACGCCTGTGTTCTTTCTACCCCGGGTCACTACTGGCGGCATTTAGCTGTTTACACACACTCTCTATCTACCTCTCTTGCTCTCTCAGTCTCTCTCTCTTATTCCAT
>BOPN01002414.1:60000-62500 GCA_017312705.2 Penaeus japonicus
AAATTATATTCTTTGATTATATAAAAACTGGTCATTAATATCTCTCACCAGAAATGGAGAGAGAGAGGGAGGGAGAGAATTATATAGAGGGATGCAGAGATGTTATGAAATAGGTAATGATACAGAATGATACAAGTGTAAATAAAAGCTGCAGAGATACGTGGGCACAGCGGAAGATGTAAAAATGCAGAAATACAGCAAAATTTGCGCAGAAAATAACGTAAAGAAACAATGAAAGATGTAGATATACAACTGAATAATAGATCCAGAGAGATCCAGAGACTCAATGGAAAAGGTAAAGATACAAGAAAAAGATGAGATTTGAAGAGATACAGGGAATTGCAGATGTACACTACAGTGGACGATGCAGACATACAGATACAATGAAATGTGTAGAAACTCAAAGAAATGTGTAAAGGTACAGATAAATGCAGAGATACAATGAACATGTAGATATGCGTATACGAATTAAGAGACAAAGAGAGATGGAGAGATACAGATATATAGAAGTAAAATGAGAGAAGTCTAGATAAAGAGAATTGTTGAGAGAGAGGAGAAAGAGAAACAGAAATACAATGAGACCTGTTTAGATAAAGTAAGAGAAAAAGAAATTTAGAAGAGAAGAAAACGTGCTTAAACAAATACTTTATATTGTGAAATACTTTTTTTTTTATAAGATCTATAGTTTTCCAATAAATATAGGGAAAGTCAGTGTGAAACATCTCCATCAAATGTTAAGCCATGTCTCTCAATAATGCCTCTATGGTACTGTACTACGCGAGCATGTGGATTTTCTGTTATTGTTTCGAGAGCGTGAAGTGTGAAATGAGATTCTAGAGTTTTCATCATCCAATCTTTGAACATGTTGATAGATTGCCTCTACAAATGATGGCTTGAGCTTATCTAATTGAAATATTACATGGTATTTATCTTTGAAATGCATATAACAAGAAAAATAAAGAATGAACTCATATTACAATTTACATGTAATGTGTACAGATTCGAAAATAGTAAGATTAGAAAGGAAACCTATAAAACTCTTGCCACCACTCGGACGACCGAAATTTCAAGTTACTTGGTTGGTTGAACCTCTTGTTTTCATACATATACATTTTTTACCGTTATTTGAAGAAAAAAAATACTCTCCGAAAAATGCCGTTACTAAATACCACAAAAAAGGTATTGATGGATTCCTCTCACCTCCTACTACTTATATATAGTGGATATAATCCGGGATCACCCTCCTGCACCCCGCAAACCAGGCCCCAATAGTAAGGGAAGGCATGGAGCAGATCGGGGAAATTGCTGGGTAATATATGATTAAATTGCATTGACAAATGACATAAATGTACCATATATCCATCATATACTTGTCAATTGTAAAATAAAAATGCTAAAGATGCGTTTTTTTACGATTTACTCACCCACATGAAGTACCGTGTGTACACCGATCGCGACACAAAACGGTTTTTGACAGGAATTTTAACCTAACCTATCGAGAAACCTAATTTTATCTAGCTTTGAAATTAGCCCTGGACAGGGGGGGGGGCTTCGCTTGCCCTGCCCCCTCCCCCCTTGACCCTACCCTTTCTTTTAGCACTTAATGCTACTTACCTTGATTTTCAGTTTTTTATTTTGGTTTCTATACTTGAAGCATGGACTGGTTCCTTATTTGGCGATGACACCTTTTGAATACATCTTCTATGAGTATATCGCGTCGCCAATGTATATCACGTACTGGTACCAATACCGTGAAACACACACACACACACACACACACACACACACACACACACACACACACACACACACACACACACACACACACACACACACACACACACACACACACACACACACACACACACACACACACACACACACACACACACACACACACACACACACACACACACACACACACACACACACACACACACACACACGTCTTCACGAAAACTCAAACTCGCGTTTAGCTCCATTGCTGTCGCCGATAGAATTAACATCATAAAACTGTTTTTCAATTAATGTCTCTTTTCCAAATAGTGCACCTTCAGGTAAAACAAAAAGACATCAGTAGATTGTTTATCAGCGCAGGATGAAGGTCGCAATATATATATATATATATATATATATATATATATATATATATATATATATATATATATATATATATATATATATATATATATTGCCGAGTACCCTTCCCTTCTATTTAAGCCCTGATTGTGGGATATGGGGGGGGGGGGGATCGCGGGTAAAGTCGATCATTTATGGATAGAAGAGGTTGAGAAGAATTCATTAATTCCATTTTTAAGTATTTAGTAACACGGCGCTATTCGGAAAATTTACCTTAAATTTGTATTTGATACCAAATTTTGATGTTTTCATAGTCTTGTTTTTGCTCCTTTTCATGATCACACTACAAGACTTAATCAAGATATAACTAAAATTACTGATTTTTTTTCACTAGGTTTCCACATGATACTTCATACCTTAT
>BOPN01002414.1:72500-77500 GCA_017312705.2 Penaeus japonicus
ACACACATATATATATATAT
The DNA here is from genome assembly GCA_017312705.2 of Penaeus japonicus. Lineage (NCBI taxonomy): Eukaryota > Metazoa > Arthropoda > Malacostraca > Decapoda > Penaeidae > Penaeus > Penaeus japonicus. The sequence continues at coordinate 72,521 of BOPN01002414.1, forward strand.
ATATATATATATATATATATATATATATATATATATATATATATATATATATAGTTTATATATATATATATATCTTTGTCTATATCTATATCCATATCTATCTATCTATCTATCTATCTATCTCTCTATCTATCTATAAATATATATATGCAATTACAGTAAGACTATTAAATTTTAATTTTAATCTAGTTGTAGTTCTTAATTCAGCTTCGAATGGAGTATAACTGGGCAAATAATTATTCTTGTAAGTACCACAATTTGATCACAAAGTAAAATGTAGTGTAGAAAAACTGTTAAAAAATAGTGAAAACTGGACTACCAATAGACAAAGATTAGTATGAAAACAAAACTTAATATACACAATTGCATAAATGAATTTTGCTTTTTGTAAAACTAATGACTTTCCTGACCCATTGTTTTATGGCAGTGGAAACACAATTCAGTACTAAAGGAAAAAAAATTGTTGTACAATCTCAATATTTGCCATGGATTTCCAGTTAGGTACCACAGTAAATATTTCTGAATATGAATTTCCTGAGAGAAAGGAAACAAATCCTGGGTTTGCCCCTGTCAGATAAGGTGCAGGAACCAAAATGACTTCCTACACACATTTTATTTAGCTAACATAATACTTTCCTGTCCAAGCAAGATATTCTTTTGACATCACAATCAACAAAATCACTAATCACAAAAATCTAAAAATACAGACAACCATAAACATTTCTAAACCTATTCCATCACAGAACTGCCAGGAAAAGTATTACATAATTCACAAATCCTGTGAAATGCACACCACCTCTTAACACATTTACTTGTGCTGTATCAACAATCCCAAGTTAAAGTGGCATCTGATTGTATGCACACAATCTAAACTCTCAAACTTGGAACTTTCCATTCACAACTTCTTAGAAAATATACCAAAAGTACTAATAGCTTTCATTCTACATGACATAAGATGTTCCATTTTTTTTCATGATTATTTCAATTATCTGTTACTTATTTACATGTAAAGAGATTTTTGTAAGAAACTACATTTTGGGTATATAAATTGTGTAAAATGTAACTTAGAATACAATTTCATCAATTGTCTACAATCCTATCTGTCCGATGAATTTCAAATGATGACAGTAAATATAATAAATGATAAAAATTAATCATGCCTAGGACAGGATTTACTGAATAGATATTTAAACCACTTATTTTTAGAATGTCACATATTTATACATCATCAGGTATAATACAGCTAGCCATTAATTGTTCTATGGATGACTAGTCTCATTGCCTGAAGTTGTCTGTTATTGGATTTTACTTCTTTATCAGGGAATTTCCCCTTACCAGAAAGAATATTCTAGTGCAGACAGATTAAATAATTAGCTCACAATAAGACTAATAACCTTTAAAATATGGGCATGGAAGAGTCAAGTAGCTCTAATCTAATCAGTTACTATACATGAATCAGATTTTGCTTGGAATTGTCCTCTTTAACCATGGAGTGTTCACAAGGCAAAGCTCAGGCTAGGGAGTGTCAAGAGCACAAGCCCTAATGCTTTTTTTCTTTCCTTTTTAAAGATTTTTGCCTGAACGTTTACCTTCAGGCTTATAATAAAGTAAGAAATGTAGTTTGGGATCAAAATGGATAACTGTGTACTCCATGTGTTAAAGACTGTACTGTTGCACTTTCGATGAAGCATTTTATTCAGCAAATTGCAAATTCTCAACATGAACTTATATTTATGGTATTATTTGTATGCACTGCATAAGAAGAATCAATGTGAATATAGGAATAAGTCACTCTGTGCACTAAAATGTTTATAAATACCAGCATGCATTTGTGTGAGTGTGCCTGAACACCAAAAGGCTGGAGCCTCATGAGGAAAGGTATCTTGCAAATATTATAACTTTCAGCATTCTCCATTACTTCCCAGAAGTAGAAGTTTTGGCACTAAAGGTATCTTACTTTGACCCTATGATGACAGGAGTGCATCTATATATGCACTGTCCACTATGGAAATGCTTTAATATATTTTTTTTTAATAAAGACGGTTCCACAAACACTTAGGTATCAAGGAATCAATTAGCATGCCTACTTTGGCCTCAGTTTACCTCATTCGCTGAATTTTTGTGAAAAAAGTTTTTACTTCTGATACTAATATATACTATTACTATATTAATGATGATGATGATGATGATGATGATGATGATGATGATGATGACAATGACAATGACGATGACAATGATGGGGTAGGGAATGGGGTAAATGGGTGAGGCCCCCCAATTGACTCCTTGGTGACTAAGCATTTGTGGAACTATCTGTGTATAAAAAAAAAACATACGAACAATACCATGATGGATTGTGCATGGCCCTATCATCAATGGGTCAAGAGGTATTATCACTCTTGATATCTATAAGTCTGCGACTTTCACTTGAATCGCAGTTAACATTTCATTAGTGGGAGATAGAATTATTTTTACCTCATTATTTTGCTCAAATAAAACTTTTAAAGGCTAGATCCTTCAAGAAAGACTTAAAAATCATAAGCCTATTGTGTGTAACTAGTCTGACACAAAATATCAAATACTGAAGCATAGCTATGTGCAGAAGCACAAATTAAAAGGTGTAACCAGAGAGGTCAAAATTTCAAGTTTTACTTGCTTGTTCACCTGCCAACACTAGGGGTGCATGTTCACATGCAATGCTCACTATGGTTTTGTTTTATAAATATTTTTTTACAAAAAGATGGCTCTACAAGTTTCTAGTTGCCAAGGAGTCAATTAGTAGGCCTACCTCACCTGTTTACCTTATTCTTTGTTTTGGGGGAAAAATTCTTATCTTCTTTACTATTATCATTGTTATACATTTTCATGATAGCAATAACAATAATAATATTAATAATAATAATAATAATAATAATAATAATAATAATAAAATTAATCATAATAATAATAATATTAATAATGATAATGATGATAATAATATTAGTAATAACAGTGGCAATAATAATAATATTTTTTTTTTTCTAAAACTTCAAGTACTGGGGTAAACAGGTGAGGTCTGGTAGGCCTACTACTTGACCCTTAGTGACGCACTTATGGAGCCATAAAAAAAAAAAAATAGCAGCAGCAGATAGTGAACATCCCTAGAATCAAGGGGTAAACTGCTTGTTTGTTTGTTTACATGCCTAATTGTCTACTTGCTTTCCAGCATTGCATTTTAACTAAATATGTAGAAAATATATTTACAATGCTCTGCAATTTAATACATAGTGCACTGTACTTTGAACAATTTTAGGGTGTATATGCCTTAACCCATTAGCAGCAGATGGCATGATTTGCTGCAAAGGCAGAGTCGGTCATAGACGTGGATGGCACCGTGCCAGACATGTAAAACAGCCATCCTACTGCACAAACATTTTTTTAATGCCACGACCAATGGGTTAATAAGCCTGTAAGACAAATACCTACATAATGGACAAAGCAAACATGTAGTGAGCAGTGACCTAAAGAGTTACATGTACATCAAAAGTGTAAAATCCTGAACTGCAAAAATGTGAATGTCACAAATTTCCTTCATAAATGCAGTATAAAGTGCATTAATGCTATCCACACTTTAATATGAAGTCTATTTTTCATAGACATGAACAATTTTTACCCTGGATATGGCGCCCCGTTCAGTTGTCCAAAGCAGGGCAGGTCCTTGCTGGTACCCTGCACCACATCATGGAAAGTGTTTTGCGTTACTTGTTTTTTCCCAATAACTAAACAGTAATTGACATCTTCCAATAGGACAAAATAGTGTACCCATCTATTTCTTAAGAGTTTAAGGGGGGCATAAGGTTGGAAATTCAAAATTACTATATCTTAACTTTTGCATAGGCTTTATGTATCAGCAGTGTAAATATCATATCCAATTTATTTGAAGATATAAAGTAAGATCATTTTTGGGGGAAAAGGGAAATAATTTTTGAGTGTCTATTTGAATATCTTCAGTTTGCTGCAAGGGTTTTTTCATATCTGTTTCATTTTAGACTCTTGAATTTCCAAAGTATTTTCATCTTTTTATGATCTAGTACCCCATGTACAGTTTGAAATACATATAATTAAAATACTGTTTCAGCTTAAAAATAATTTTTCCCCATTTTTTTCTAATATGACCTGATTTAAGCAAATTGGTTGAATGGATAGGAATGAATTTTGCTTCAAAAAAATCAATTTTGAGATATGAGGCTTCATAGTACATTTTTCAGTTTCCTTACCATATGATTACTTCCTGAACTCCAATTAGCACTAATTTACCTTACTGTATCAGATATAACTATGAAAATGTATTTCAGTGCATTCTGGGTTGTGATAAGAAGGGTAGTCACTCATGGCATGCAAGTGGCTGTGATTCCGTCTTCCTCTTACTTTCCTCTCCCCTCACAGCCTTCCCACTTTCATCTTCTTTAGATGGGTGATTAAATTGCCATACTTTGTAGATTCCTTTGCACTTCTCATGTCTTCATCATAGGACAATCACCATGGATATCATATGTGTTATACATCAAAGGCCAGCCAATAGAGAAACAAAATAATTCCCAGAGCTTAATGAAAGCACACACTGATTCCCATACAAGATGCCAAAGACTTTCAGAAAATATTGAAATTTTGTCTTTTTTTTGTAAATTATGACTTCATGTCTTTGTAGAAGGTGTCATGCATGTGACTTGTGCTCTTGCCTGTTTGGTTGGGTGAGGAATTATCCGACATATTTTCTCTTTTCTTAACTTTCTTGCAAATTTACTTCACAAATGGCTCTTCTACCCAATGCTAGTCACTAATTCTTTTTTTTCTAATTTTTTTATTCTCCAGATTTCTCAAAAAAATCTGCCATTTTCCAACCCAACACCCCCCTTAAGAATACAGATATGTAATGCAATACCACAATATAATGATTTCAAAATAAGACAATGTAATCACAAGAAAATGGTTATGAGAAAATTA
>BOPN01002414.1:92500-95000 GCA_017312705.2 Penaeus japonicus
ATCATCAACATAGACTATAGTGCTAGGCTCAGTTTCACTGCTTTCATCTGATGAACTATCATCACGCTCTGTGCTTTCCACTATATTCCCAATTTTAAACGCTGGAACAGTACTCTCTAGATTTTTTACATTATCAACATTATAATTATCATCAAGAAAACTTCCTTCAACATTCTGCTGTGTCCCTTTCTCAAAAGATTCACTAGATACAATTTTATTTTTGTTTGGACTCGATGAAGCAATAACATTTTCATTTACTGAATCAGGTACATTTGATGAGATTTTCTTAGATTCCATACTATTAACATTTTTATCTATATTATCATTTTCCTTTTGTTTCTCTGGGATGGTAGTTTGTGTGAGGTCATTCATCTCGGGAGAATGGTCACTCTTTTCAGTGCTCTCAGGACATTGAGACATTCTTTCTTGACTTTGCTGCAGAGAGAGGGTATTTGGAGGCAATCTTTGCTCATTCCTTTCTGTCTCACTATTTTCCATACTTTCTTTAGGCTTTGAAATAAAAGTGGAATCTTGCTCTTGCAGTGGTTGTGCATCTGCTTCTCTTGCTGGGTGCACCACTTTGGCTGTATGCTTTGATTCAAGCTGACAAGAAACATTCTTCTCTTGTTTCTTATCCTGAGACATTTCTGTTACATCTTCCTTTATACTGGTACTAACATTTGAGTGTGGACTGTGTGATGAGGTTGTAGAGGAATCTTGACGTCTACTATCCTCTGAGGCAGAGCTTTCAGTCTGTTCTGTGCTGCTCTGAGATTTACCTCTATTTTTCTTAACTTGTTGAGGTCGAACAGTCTGCATATAGTCATCAGAATCCAGAAAAACCATATGTCGACTTCCTATACTTGTGGGATACTGAAGCCAAGCATCATCAGTTAAGTTTCCAAGATAACTGTCTAAGTACCTGAAAATTGTAAAAATTGAGAGTTAAACCCTTCTTTCAAAAACAAAAGAAAATGAATCCTCAATTTCCATTTTGCAAAATATTTCTAATAAATTCAAGATTTATTGCGAATTTATTTGCATATAGTTCATAACAATGGTGCTAGTGTTATAGGATAAATAACTAGATGGTTCAACTTTATAGATAAGTTTAAAACTTCAGAAAATAATCATACAGAACTAACAAAATAAATAACCAGACAACTAAATCCATAAACCACCATCAACACCCAACAACTACCCCCACCCCCACCCCCACCCCCACCCCCACCCATATCCACTTACTCACATACATAGAGAAAAAATAAAGTGTCCCTTAGGCCAAGCTAGTAGATAGAGTGAGTTGTAGTGAGCAATGTACTTATAAAATTGGATGCATCTTGCTAGTTAGCAAATATGGTATATGTTTTTAAAATATTGTATTCTTTAAAGATTTTTGTAAGAAATTTTAATAGCTATAACATACTACTTGACTTACACTGACTGATATACTGTAAATGAGTAATAAATCCTGATTGAGAAGAACTCACTTGCTCCCCACACTACGAGATGGGTCTCCATGCTGGTACGACAATCTCCTTTCACGACTTCTCTTGCTTGTCTTGCGTTCTGATGCTGCAGAGGATGATCTGGGCTCTTCCAATCTATCTCTTGCTTTCTTTTTGTCTCTATCATCAATTTTCAAATCTTCTATCAGTTTTCCTTTAAGAAACTCTTTCTTCTTTTTACTAGATTCATTTTCTTCTTTATTTCCAAATGACTCAGAACTATCTGTGCTTCCTGTTTTTTCTTTCATATTATTGTTATCTCTACACACAGATGACTTCTTTTGGTCTGAATGCTCTGTAGAACTGGTAGTAATAACTCCACGGGTTGCAGATGATGTAGTGACAGGTGCAACCATTTTGCTTGGGGCTACAGATACTCCAGTTGACTGAAGACCAAGGCTGCTGCTGGATCTGCTTGTCAAAAGCTCCAAATAGTCATCAAGGTAGTCACTGTGACTGCTACTGCGTCCAGAATCTCTTTGCATTGACCAACTAGATTCCCTTCCCTCACGCAGTGCACTTACTCTTAAGTCTCGAGGCATGTCAAAGCTTGAGCCCGAGCCACTTTTCTGCGATGTGGTCTGGGAAGATTGTGTATGGGAATCATCAGTTTCATCTCTGTGCCAATCTGACTCTGCCTCACTTGGCAAGCTCAAGTCTCTGTCTTCTTCTGAACCATCCATTACTTCTGATACTTCTAAAATTTCTTCAGATGCTTCTAGGCCTTCCTCAGAACCATCTCCTCCTTCCTCAGAAAATGAAGCAAGACTGAGGCTCACTGATGCTGTAGTTGTGTCATGGCCCTCAGGAACATTTTGTTTCTCTGCAGACTGCTGTTCCTGAGTGAGTGTAGCACTAGCAGTATCAGTTCGTTGAGAGTCTGGCTGCATATTCCGCATGTCATTGTTTGACTGATGTAATACTGTGGATGGATGAACACGGCCCAAGATGAGATCAGTTGCAACTTCAGGAGAGACACTCAGCAATAGAGC
>BOPN01002414.1:100000-102500 GCA_017312705.2 Penaeus japonicus
TTTTGACTCACTGTGGCAGTCAAAATTAATTGTATTTGTAATGTTTATTTGACATAAGAGGATAAACTTTTCATATCATTTCTATCCTGCTCATCAATTTAAGCAGAATGCTATTAATGTAAGAAAAAGAAAACAAGATTCTATTAAAGTTAAAAATAAGGAAATCAATCATAAGCAGGCTCTCCATTCTATAACATGCAATGCTTCGAGTGCCAAGGGAGTGAAGACACATGTACACTTAGGGTTTTTATTCCATCCAAATCTATGTATTGCAGATGCAAAATAAATAAAGAAAAAATCCAAATATACATATTCAAGAAAAAAAGTAAAAATTTATCTGGTGTTCTTGGCTGATATATGAATATAATGACTATAATAAATGCTTACAATGGGTGAAAGGATAGTGCGTCCACGAATGCGTATGAGAGACATGACGAATGTTAATGTCTCTTCATCCAAAGTTTATAACTTGCCCTGTTGAGAAATAATACATTAGAACAACAATTGAACAAAGTTCAATTTAACAATTTAGACATCAATCATAAAATAAAAGGTTCTCAGCATTTGTATGTGTGACTTTTTTTAGTGTGAGTGTGAGTGTGCGTGTGAGTGTGTGCTAGAGTGTGTGCTAGAGTGTGAGCATGTGTGTGAGCATGAGTGTAAGTATGAGTTTGAGTGTGAGTGTGTGAGTGCATGAGAATATACATGTGTGTGTGAGTGTGAACACGTGCCACATCTGTGTAATAGATTTTTTGTATTGCAGTAGTATTAAACATTTTCATTACCAATAACTATAAATTGTGATATATATACACAAACTGCAGTTTGGTTTATATTTACATTTTACATTTATCTTTTGTGTAGCATGAGTGATACTATTTTATGATAAGATAGGATTAATAACTACCTAATATCATCCGCTTTGAGGCATGTTATTATTGCCATCTTGAGTAATTTGTGATAGTGTTGCAAAGTCACAATAGTTGTGTCAAAGTTGACATCAAAAGTTGAAAGGATCCCAGTCAGTTAGACACAATTTGGCTCAACTGTAACCAAAATTCCAATTGGAACATCAAAGGCATTTCTTGAATTCATCCTTTGGTGTGTTTATATATTGGTAACTACTGGGGCCAGTAGTTTTTAAATTTGCCAAAGCTGCATTTTTCTATTATTACATTTGTTATACATAGTATTTGCCATCTGAAAACCACATACCTCTACATATAGAAACACTGAAATTTCCCTTTTCTTCTGTTCTATTGATCAGGTCTGGATTGTTTACTATTTAATTTACATAATTTTGACACTTAGGACAGTTGAGATCACACTGTGACAAATGCAAAAATCTATCTTTCCTATTTCTCCATAATATTGTTAAAAAAATATCAAACAATTGACAAATCACGATGCTCAGGGATTTTGGATCGCTTTGTTATTTCATTGTGCTATGAGTAATGAGTGAGTGATGTTGACAATTGCAGTTATAATTACTATAAGTGCCATAATATTAAGCAAAATGGGTTTCACCTAACATCCAAAACCTAGATGGCACCACTTTCTTCTAGCACCTGCATGAAAGAGATCCTAGAATGGCACCCATCTACAGTCTCTAGCAAGCACTATCTCTATAGATGGCACATAGCAAGTTGACGACCTTTTGCTCTAAAGTACCGCAGAAGAAAAATGTGCAGGCAGAACGAGAAGAGGAAGGTGACTCAAACCATGCCCAATGTCTACAATTTGGCCATGTGCCAGAAGGGATGCCTTTTGCTGTGGCACTCACTGTCATAAGCACTACTTTCCTTCCTCTTCCGTACTTCTTCATCTTATCCTCATTTTGGATGGTTATAAGTTTCCTGTTTGTTTATTACAGCACACAAATACAAAAAAATAAAGTTGTTTTTAGTCCTCTCATAAAACAGCAATACTTCTATTACACTGAGTATAAAGAAAAAAAAACTTATATAGACCCTGAACTACAATTTTAGTCAACTGCAGAATTGACAGAGCCTGTGATATGACAGATGTCTCTATGAACAATAAAACACACAAAAAAAACACACAAATGGCTCTAGCTCGACAATGAGTGGCTATAAGAGAGTGGGAAAAGTCAAGACATGTTGCATGAAGCTGCCTCGCTTTGAAATAAAATCCACCCTGGAGTCTGGGTAAGCAAATCTATCCCTGCCCTTAAGGGGTTAAAAATAAATAATGTTATTCACAAATGCATGGTAATATATCAACCAGTTGTCATATCACAGTAATGACTTACATGCTCAGTGTAAGATTCAACATTTGTAAGGTGAAAGACATTAAAAACTGTATTACAGCCACATCAAACCTATTATATATCTTTTTAATTCCTAATTTGCAAAGGAAATGCTTTTAATGAAAATTATTGTATATTTTTCATTCTAACGACTTGATGGACTATGTACCTATTGTCATTATATATAACTGTTACACTAGACATGGCAAGCGATCCACTGAATCAATATCG